>JAJMCF010001598.1:1812-25726 GCA_030585045.1 Zhuliangozyma parablackwelliae | reverse complement strand
TCGCTCTTGCAGGTATACCGATTCCAGCCCTTGTTTTACAACCAGGTGACGAGCACGTTGCAAAGGGAGTGGTTGCCCAACGACACCTCAACCATCCAAACCAACCCCGAAGGCTCGTCCATCCTCAACGAGTTGGGGTACTTGTTTGACATGATGCACAAGGCCAAGGGCAACAATGTGAAGATATACAATTTCAGTCAAGTGATGAATCATAGCGCGAATGTGCAACAGTTGATCAACGTGAACGAAATGAGAAACTTGAACTCGCTGGAGGTGCGCGAATTGATGGTGGCATTTAACAATTTCTTGCTAACGCAGCTCAGCCAGGATAGCCTTGCCCAATTTTCCCAGCCATTCAATCTCACGCAGTTGGAGTATGTGGTTGAGGTCAAGGGCAACGGCACGTCGTGCCCGATTCACGACACGAGAACCGGGTCCATGCTCGCGTTGGAGTTGGTGACCCCACCGGCGAATGTGTTGAGCAAGATGAGTATTTTGATCAACCTGCACAACAAGCAGCCGCAGAAACTGCAGGTGCCGCTCAACATGTCGCACATAAAGAGGGGCTTGAACATTTTGACGTATTTGGACTTTTCCGTTAACCAGTTCAAGACCGTTTTGTGCCAGCAGCACCAGCACGCCTACCCGCACAGCTTGGAAATCAGGAGAAGCATCACCAAATTGCCCCCCTTGCTTGTTCTCAATGTCGACTTTACCAGCGAGGAGTTTAGGTATCTCAATGTGTTTAAGAACTGGCTTGTTCCTGAGTTTAGTGCCGTGCACAATGGGTCTTATTTCACCTTCAAGCAAGGAGTCTCAGCAGTCGATAGAGTGGCCAACAAGTACGAATTGTTGGGCTACGTGTGCGAGGTGAGCCACCGGGCCGACGCCGTGTGCAATGGAGGACACAATTTAGTGTCTTTTATCAAGGTCAACAACAAGTGGTTGTTGTTTAACGATTTCTTGGTCATGCCAATCCCGGAGGAGGAAGTGTTTGACTTGTCTCCGTCATGGAAGAAGCCGGTGGTGATCATGTACCAGCAGAGCAGCCAGCCCGGCTTTGAGTACATCAACCATTTTGCTGGCGACGATGGAATCCTTTACCGCGACCATTTTGCCGGGGGCATTCGGCGGGAGCGCAAGAGAGAGTATGAGCTCTTGACGAGACAAGAGGCGCCCACCCCTGGCACGTTGGTAGCTATTGACGCCGAGTTTGTCACCTTGCAGCCAGAAGAGTTGGAGATCCACTACGACGGACTCAAGAAGCTCGTCAAGCCGAAACAGCTCTCGTTAGCGCGGATCTCGGCGCTTCGCGGGGACGGGCCGAGGCAGGGAGTTGCGCTCATTGACGACTATATTCTCCATACATCGCGCATCCACGACTACTTGACGAGCTTTAGCGGGATCGAACCCAATGATTTGGACATTACCCAGTCAAAGATGAACTTGGTCACGTTGCAGACGGCGTACCGAAAGCTTTGGCTCTTGCTCAACCTTGGAGTTGTGTTTGTGGGCCACGGCTTGTACAACGATTTTAGAACAATCAACTTGCAGGTGCCGCAAGAGCAGATCCGAGACACGGCGGTGTTTTACTACAAGAGCGACTTTAAGCGGCAGTTGAGCTTGAAGTTTTTGGCATACATAATGTTGAAGGAGAATGTGCAAACGGGGAACCACGACTCGATCGAGGATGCAAACGCGGCGTTGTTGCTCTACAAGAGATACCTCGAGTTGCAGGCACAAGGAGAGTTTGAAAAGACATTGGACTACATCTACGCCGAGGGCCAACAATTACGGTTTAGAGTACCTGAGTAGTTGATAAAAAACAAAAAATAATAAGATATTATTACAGAAACCAATATGTACATACATATCAAACTATAAATGCAAAAGCCATGTGCTTGACATGGCACATTTTTTTTTCAAACAAACACAAATCTAAAATGTCCAAAAAGAAAACCCAAACAAGAAACCCAAAAGAACCTTTTTACAACAAAGCAGCGGCCAAACCAGCAACGGCAGCAAAGCCAACAGCGGCGTTTCTTGGAGCACCAGCTTCAAAAGTGCTGACTTCAGGGGCCAAAGAGGAAGAGTTGCTCACAGTCGAGGTGAACAAAGTGGGTTGGGCAGTTTCGGTGAGTTCAACATTCTCAGTAACCGAAACAACTGGGGTGACGGTGACATCGACGTAGGTTTCACCTTCAGTGGAAGCTGGAGCTGGAGCTGGAGTAGTGCTTGCTGGAGCTGGAGCTGGAGCTGGAGCTGGAGTAGTGCTTGCTGGAGCTGGAGCAGCAGATGGAGCTGGAACCACGGAGGATTCACCAGCCAACGAGGTGGCTGGAGCAGCAGCAGCGGCAGAAGATTCTTCAGCAGTCACTGGGCAGTAGGTAGTGTAGATGGTTTCGACACCTTTCACGGTGGTTGTCACGGTGCTCAAGGTGTATTCTGGAGCTGGAGCTGGGGTTGGAGCTTCAACAACAGAAGATTCACCAGCCAACGAGGAAGAAGCAGCGGCAGCAGAAGACTCTTCAGCAGTCAATGGACAGTAGGTGGTGTAAACAGTTTCGACACCCTTGGCAGTGATGGTGACAACGGTGGTGGTGGACTGTGGGGCTGGAACCACCGAGGATTCACCAGCCAACGAAGAAGCGGCAGCAGAAGACTCTTCAGCAGTCAATGGACAGTAAGTGGTGTAAACAGTTTCGATACCCTCGACAGTGGTGGTGGCAATGGACTTGGACAAGACATTCACGGTGGTGGAACACTTGTTGTCAGAGCACGACGTGATGGTGACCTCGGTGGTGATGTGGTTAGTGACGGTTTCCAATTGGGTGGAGGTGGAAACAGCAGTGGCTGAAGACACTAAAGCAGCAGCAATGGCGAACAAGACTTGGTATTGCATTATGTGGTGAAAACGAATGTAGTAGTTGGGATTGGGCAGATCTATTTGATGGACAAGACAAAAAAGAAGAAGACGTCCATCGGGAGGAAAGGCCAAGGTATATTTATACCGTTTTTGAACGTGAACCCCATCTGATGAAAGGAGTTTTGTTGTAGCACCATAACATTGGTGACACGGTAAGAAAATGAATTAATTTCGGCAGTGTGTCAGAGTTCTGAGGTAACGCCCCAGTATGCTACACAAAAATGACACATTCCAGCTGAGAAATCGTGTATATGGCGATCACAATAGGCTTATACTCTCCATTCTTGGTCAATGGTAAATACTCAGACACCCCCTTTGGATAAATTGGGGCCGTTTCGGTTGTGGCCGCCAATAAAGGGGGAAAGCAATAAACCAAAAAAAAAGGGCCCGCTTCTAGACCCGCGCGAAACAAAAACAAAAACAAAAACAAAAACAAACACAACAGAACGAAAAAAAAAACAACAACAAACAATACGCGTCGCGTGGGCTTATACACGTCGCGATATATTCTCTTAGACCAAAAATTCTACTCCATTTTATTGCTGTATACAAGTCGCTTCACCTGAAACAAGGCTTGACTCGGGCCATGTCTTTGCCTTTGCCTTTGCCTTCTCCTTTGCCGCCGTAGCAGCGCCTCCGGTCTTCTAGTTCAACATCAAGTTCATCTCCCAGTCCTGCACGACGCTGACCCAGTCGTCTCGCGCTTCATTCAACCTCTTGCGGCGCCAGACCTCTAGCATGATCTGACGAGCTCCCCAGTAACTTCCCAAGTACTGGGCTATGTCGGCGCCCCACTTTTTGAAGCCGAGCTGCAAGTCCAGCGACACGGCTTCACACCCCGCGATAAAACCTTGCCAAAATAAGGGGATGATCTCAGCCTCTTTTTGCTCAATCAATTTCTGAATCGCATTGAGGTGGTTTAGGGTCTTGGCCACCTTGGCCTGTAACCGCACCGGCGAGACTTCCTTGATGAGCCGGTTGAAGTAGATCACCAACGCATGGTAGAATGACATGATGTGGTGGTATGTGGCCTGGTGCATCGGCGAGTAAAACCTCTTTTTGAGGTCCGACTGCAACTCTACGTCGACACTTTGCATCGTGTCGAGGTCGTCGTCTGCAACAGGTTCCGCAACCTCATCCTGCTGGTCCTTGAACAACTCCCAGTCCAACTTCCAGTGGAGTAGCTTTGCACCCAACTCGTCCACTCGTGCTTGGAAGTTGGCCGGTAGCTCTTTCTTGGTGTCTCGGTGGTAGATTTTGGTCCTCAACAACTCCACAGTCCCACTGAAGAGCAAAATCAACGAGTTGGGCAACCCGTACAATGCGTCGGTGGCAAAGTTTTCGTCATTCTTTTTCGTGTTGATCAACTTTTTGTTGACAAAGGAGGGCGATGTGCTCTTGGAAGGCGGCGTAGCAGCAGAAGCAGAAGCAGAAGCAGTGGCAGAAGCACCAGCACCAGCACCAGCACCAGCACCAGCAGAAGCAGAGACACCAGCGTTGAACGAATTATTCACAATGAAATCGATGCGCGCCTTGGTGTTTGACGGGTTGCTGCCAAACTTGTCCCCATTAACGTCGTACCCACTCCCCCCACTATCAAAGTCGTCCTTGACGCTCTCCAAATCCAAGCACGTTGAGTCCTGAATCAACTTCAAGGACGAAAAGATGCGGTGCAAGATGCGGGCTTTCGACGATAGCTTCTTCTTGCTTGCCATTTTGGCAACAATCACCCTCCCACACCAGGCAATGTAGAGCCCCGTGTCTTGCATGGTGCCCCACACTAGATCCACACTGATCATGGTCATGACGGCACACAACACGTCCTTGTACTTTTCGTGAGACACACAGTGCTCGACGCCGGCCTGGATATCGCCCCCCTTGGAGTTCAACAACTGCTTCACAAACAAACTGGCCTGGTTTCGCAAGTTGATGCCCAAGTTCAAGTAAAACTTTTTCGCCTCCGAGTTCTTGGGGAACTTGGACTGCAAGTTGAACGCCGACACCGCAAGAAGAGCATTGAGCAACGCGTTCTTGGCGGTAGACGTCTGGCCCAAAGCCAGTAGTTCGCCAATCGCCATCAACGCCCGCGGGAAGTAGATTGCCTTCCACGGGTTTTCCGTCAACGGAATCACCGTCATCAAGTCGGCGACCTCGGTGACGTAGTAGTTCAAGAGGAATCGGGTGAGCGGCTGCACCTGCAATGCCGTCGTGGGGATGCCCACTTTCGACTCGCCGCCCACCGATCTTGGCGGACACAAGTTGATGCTTGCCTTGAACGGGCTCTGCACAATGCTCATGATCGAGGGCGGCATCCGGGTGGCATGCGCACTCTCTCCATCCACATAGTCGGTCGAGCCCACTTCTTCGGTGCTTTGCGGGTCAGCGTGAAGGTGGATCTCCAAGTTCTCGTTGGACGAGTAGGGATTGTTGTAGAAAAAGTTGGTATAGTTGGAGTAGTACAAGTGCTGGTTCAACGGGTCAATCAACGCATCTCCATTGAGGATATTGGACATGGCCATATTGTTATTGTTGTTGTTATTGTTGTTGCTGCTGCTGCTGCTGCTGGCGTGTGGGGGCTGATGCACCACCGGCTGAGGAGCGGTATTGGTGCTGTGGCTCTTGTGGAACACCAAGTTCAACAAGTCATTTGGGTTGTTGAAGTTGGGGTTGTAGTGGTCGCGTGGCGTGGTGCCCAAGTTCATAAAGTCCAAAAACTGCGTGTCCAACGCCGCTGCCGTCAACAAGGCATCGTCTCGTAGCTCATTGGACAACCAGAACTGATCGTGGGGAGCCGCATCGGCCCCCAAGGGCACTGTTGGCGTGACCGACAAGTGTGATGCCGTCGTTGCAGCAACCGAGGCCGGGGGCGGTACTGCCGTTGGTCCCGAACTTGGCGTCGTGGGCACGGGGCTCGACCGTAGCGACGCCGTGTACGAGCTTGGTCCTATATGTTCCAACTTTCGCCTCTTCACCGAGGGCTCGCCAATGTCCACTGGTCTCGAGCCGTTAAACACGCCAAACGGGCCCAACAACTTTGTCTTTCCTTCGATGTTGACGTACTTGTCGCCACCGGAGTTGTGCAATATCCCTAAATCGCTGTCCATCTCCTCGTACGTCTCGTAAGGCTTGTCCCAAGTGACAAAGCCCACATGTCGCCTCTGGAAGTAGTCCTTGTCGTCGTCGGGCGATCCTTCCTTTCCCGCCGAGAACGAGACTTGCTTCGAGCGTATACTCCCCGTTTTGGACATGGAGTACTCAATGGGCCGCGACCACCTTAGCTTGATGTCGTACCCGGCGCACGGGAGACCCGCCTTGTCGCACCGTTGGCACATGGGCATTCGTAGGTCACACTTGATTTTGCGCGATCGGCATGTAAAACAGCCCGTGAACGTTTTTGACCGTCGGATCCTGCTTGAACCGGTAGTATGTTTAGGGGGAGAGTTCCCCAACGGCGATGACCCAGGCTTTTCTAGACTCATGGATGGGGTATGGGAGAGCACCTCTTGGACCCGAGCAAAAAAAAAAAAAAAAAAAAATAATTGAGGGAGAAAAACAAACGGAAGTGCTCAGCGATGGGCATCAAAAAATGCTTACATAAACACAGCAGCACCGTGCGATAATGGTCCATTACAAGGGGTGGTCTGTATCAATATGCAACACTATCTATCCTATTGGCGTCGTCGTCTTCTTCGATGTACTCTTCGCCGCGCTCACGCAAGTCCCAAATCTTCTTTATTCTCGCCATCCCAATATCAGCCGAGCTGGACCCTAGCTGGGAACAGATGCTGAGAAACGTTTCAATGTACGGTTTCTGGTGCTTTTCCGTGCAATTGATGCCGGCAACCGTGATGGGCCACTGGATCATCAGGACGCCGTACTCAAATGACATTTTTTCAAAATCGGTGGCGTTTTCAAAGCACTTGATTAGCGCCACGAGCTTCTCGTTTAGGTCTCGGATATGCGGCAAGTCCGGCGGGTCAAGGAAAACCAGGGTGAAAATGGTGATCAACCCCGCCAATGTGTATGCCTGCTGGGCGAGATCCATCCAGCTTATGGTGATCTCGCCGTGGTCCGCTGTGTATATCACATCCACCAAGTTGTGGAGCACCGTGGGCACGACTGGAGAATTAAGCCGGCAGCTTCGATCGACAAACACTTTGTTGTACTGCTCATAAAAGCCGCCCAACAACCGGATATACTCGAGCGAGTTGTCGGGCTTAAAGTCGCCCCCCTGCTCACGCCGCTGGTTCAATATCTTGGCAAGGTCGCGGAATAGATACACACACTCGATGCTGTAGCCCGACATGACATTGAATGAGCAGTCCTGCACCAAGCCAAACTGCTGCAACACCGAGTACTCGTACGGGTCGGTGAAGTTGATCACCGAGTCCAACTCTTGGTCTGTTTTCAAGGTGCCACCAAGGTGCGAGCTCATCCCCGCCAAGATCTCAAAGTCGGCAAACCAAATCTTGCACAAAATCAACGTCTTGGACAGCCTGATCTTGCTATTGGTGGCCTTGATGACAATGTCCTTGGCCCCCTTCAAGTGCGGGCGCCAGCTTTGTTTCGTTGTCGACGCGTTGGACGACGTGAGCAACAACACGGTGATGAGAATGCTTTCGATGTTGGACGTCAAGTCGTCCTTGACCAGCTTGTCTCGATTTCGACTCAACGCCGGGCCAAGGAGCTTCAAGCACGTGGACAAGTATGACCCGTACGCGTCAAGGTCCTTTTGGCCCTTTGTCTTTTCGTGGGCAATCTTGGCGCCCTGGGAGAGCACCGCCGATAACAAAAACGGTTCCTTGGCCGCATACTTTAAAATGACGTCTCGTAGCGGGTTGGAGTAGGTGCCGGTGATCTTGTCGAACGCGCCAAACGGTAGGATGTGCATGGCAAAGTAGTGGTAAAACTCCTCAAGGTACCTCTTTTCATCTTCCGTGTTGAGCTTGATATAGTCCCGCGCAATGTGCCGGGGGATGTCGTCCGTGTATGGCGTGGGCTCGAAAAAGGGGTTGAAAAAGTTTGGGGTTTCAAACGCATTGTTGACATTCATGTTTGACGTGAACATGATATCGTTGACAATCTGGTTCAAGTCTGAGGCAATCAAGTTCAAGTCGTCGTCGTTGTAAACGTCGCCAATCATCAACGCCGCGGGGCTAATGTCGTTGCTTGCTTGGGCGCCGTTCATTCCGAGAACAAGTTTCTGGTCGGTGCCGGCTGCCGGTGCCATCTCTCTCTCTCCCTCGCCGCCGCCGCCGCCGCCGTCGCTGCTGCTGCTCAATATATTGTATACGGCCCCTGTTGGGCGCTGGGCCGGTGGCGGGGTGTCTTCCTTCCCGAGCAAGTAATCGGCATCGGGTTTAATCTTTCTCTTTTTCCTCTTTTTCCTGCCGAAATCGTCAGGACCAGAGTACATTTGGATGGTTAATGGTTTCGGTGGCGCTTTTGGCACCGGGTTTGGAAGCGTAGCCATTTTCTTCTTCGACATCCGTAGCACCCTCTCGCCATCTTGGGGGTAGGTACAATCTTTTTTCAACCGGCTGCATTGTGTGCACAGAGGCTTCTCTTCGTCACATTTGATCTTCCGCCGCTTGCATTCGCGACACCCGCCCCTGCTATAGGCTCTCTTGTTGCTATCTGTGTCGCTGTGGTCGTGCTTCATTGGGGATGAACCATGTTTGCGTCAGACCAGCCCAACTTTTTTTTCTTTTCTTTCATTTGGTGAGATTCTGCGAGATGAGGGGATGATGATGATGATGATGGATCCAGGGTGAAGGATGCCGGGGTCCATACAGTTACAACTCAAACAGCCTCCCCCCTTTCCCCCTTCTCGTGAAGCATCTATTGTGGAACTACCGGTTGCTAAACTTCAACTCTAAAGCTCTCGTCGATAGAGTCGCGCAAAACTTTATCCTGTTTAAAGTATCAACAAGAGGTTACTGCCAAGGAACATTGTAGAGAGTAGAGAGACACTCCCCAATAGTCTAGATCTATCCTCATAAGACGTGCCATCAATTCAGTGGCCTGATGTAAAGCAATCAATCGACTTTGAAATAGGTCGTGCACTATGACATCACTCCTCACTTCTCCCCCATATAAAAGAGAATGTATATTCCGCTGCCCCTAGACTGATCAACCCCCAAGACCCCAAACCAGATCAACCATGACATTGGCCAAGCACTGGACGTACAACAAAGACGAAGACTTGGTGGTGACCCAATTGCGGGGCTTGGTGGCCTCCAACCCCTCTCTCAAACTCATCCCCTCTGAAAAGGTGGTGTTCAACCCGCACTCCAACACCACCAGCAAGATCGCATTGGTGTCAGGCGGCGGGGCGGGCCACGAGCCGTTGCACGCCGGGTTCGTGGGAGAAAACTTGCTCGACGCTGCCGTTAGCGGGAGCGTGTTTGCCCTGCCGTCAACAAAGCAAATCATGGCGGCCATCAGGACAAAGTCAGACAAGAAGCGGGGCACGATTGTGGTGGTGAAGAACTACACCGGCGACGTGTTGCACTTTGGGCTCGTTGCCGAAAGGGCCAAGAGCGAGGGGTACGATGTGGAAGTGGTGGCTGTGAGCGACGACGTTGCCATTGGCAGGGAGCAGAACAAGATGGTGGGCCGGAGAGGGCTAGCTGGCACCGCGTTGGTGCACAAGATCCTCGGGGCGGCAGTTTCCCAAAAGGACTCTACGTTGGAAGGGGTGGCTGATTTGGGCCACGCCGTCAACGACAACTTGGTCACGCTTGGCGCCAGCTTGGACCGCACGTCGGTGCCGGGAAGGGCCGAGCAGGATGTCGAGTTTGCCCATGACGACGAAGCCGAGTTGGGGTTGGGCATACACAACGAGCCTGGGATCAAGCTCAAACCTATCCCCAACATCGACGAGTTGGTCCAGGATATGCTCCACAAGTTGTTGTCGCCCGAGGATAAGGACCGCCACTATGTGGACTTTGACAAGAACGACGACTTTGTTTTGCTTGTCAACAATATTGGCGGCACGTCCTCGTTTGAATTATACGCCATCACCCAGCACGTTGTGGCCAACTTGCCGTTGTCCAAGAGGCCAAAGAGAGTCTATGTCGGAGATTTTGTCACGTCGTTCAACTCGCCCGGGTTTTCCATCACGTTGCTCAACTTGAGCAACCTCGACAATTCCAAGGTCAAGTACTCGGCCGACGACGTGGTGGCCTTTTTGGACACCCCTACAAACGCCCCCGGGTGGAGGCCCAAGGCGTACGCGGAAGCTGTGTGGGAAGAGCCACAGCAGGATGTGGAGTCGCCGATGAAGGGCCAGGAAACCGTCACCTCGGATTTGCGAGTCGACGCTGGCCACTTTGAACTGAGCTTGCGCGGCGCGTTGAAAAAGTTGCTCAGCGAGGAGCAGAGGATCACTAAGTACGACACCATTGTAGGCGACGGCGACTGCGGCGAGACGTTGGCCGCGGGGGCAAACTCCATCTTGAAAGCATTGAGTGACGACAACGAGTTCAAGCGCCGCTTGGCCGATCCGGTGTCTACACTCTCGGCAATCACCGAGTTGGTGGAGGACAGCATGGGCGGCACATCCGGCGGTCTCTACTCGATCTTTCTCACGGCGTTGGTGCAAAACTTGAACAAGACCAGCCACGTTGACGTCAAGACGGTGGGCGAGGCGCTCTATCGTGCTCTCCACGATGGGTTATTCAAATACACTCGGGCCCGTGTCGGGGGAAGGACATTGGTGGATACATTGCAGCCGTTTGTTGACACGTTGCACGAGAGTGGAGATTTGCAAAGGGCGGTGGAGAGCGCGCGGCAAGGGTGTGAGAAGACAAAGAGTCTCCATGCCTCGTTTGGCCGCGCTAGTTATGTGAGCGAGGACGAGTTCAAGGCGGAGGGCGGCGTTCCTGATCCGGGGGCTGTTGGGCTTTTGGCTTTGATTGAGGGGTTTACTGGGTTGTGAGGATATACCTTGGTGGATGTATAGTGGTTATGGGTGTGGCTTTTTCTTTTTCTTTTTCTTTTTCTTTTTTTTGGCTCGGTTTTTGCAGCAATATAAGAGACATAAACTCCACACTCCTTTGTTTCTCTCCAAGACAACTCTTCAACACATGAACTTGGACCCAATCGATATCCCACCAGAAGACTTTTTCGAAGTCATTGTTGTTGGCGGAGGCACGTGTGGCTTGGCGGTGTCGGCGCGCCTTTGTGAATCAACGCCAGGATCCATCTTTACCGAGGACGAGCACCAGCGCTTCCACTGGCTCAAACAAAGGGGACACAAGACATCCCTTTTGAAGAAACCACAGTACGTGTCACCCCGACTACAAGCCAGCGACATTCTTGTGCTTGATTCCACGAGCGACTCGTTTCTTGGACAATGGGACTCGCAGTTTGCCGCGTGCCAGATCCCGTTCCTCCGGTCCCCCATGTTTTTCCACCCGGACCCGGCCAACATCGATGGGTTGGTGACGTATGCCCACTGGAACGGGCGGGAGCGGGACTTGATGGAGATCAAGAACGTGGTGGGCAAGGAGGTTTCCAAACACCAGCAGAAGCGGGTCAAGGAGAAGAGAGGCAGACGGAACTCGAGCAACAGGGAGGAAGCCACCAGCAATGGTACCCACGACGCGGCGGGGATCATTGATATCAACATGCGGGACTGGAAGGACTACTACCGGCCCAGCACCCCGCTCTTTGCCGACTTTTGCCAGGATATAATCACGCGGTACGGACTCGGCAACTCAATCAGAAAGGACAAAGTGGTGTTGCTCGAGCACAAGTTGATCTCGTGCGGGGACCAGATTGGCAAGGGCATGGTAGCCACGACGGCCAGTGGCAAAGTGTACGGGTGCAAGCTTGCAGTTGTAGCCTCTGGCCACCGCGGCGACATCAACTATCCCATTGGCCCCTTCCTGGACCCACACTTTCCCCAGGGGTCATGCCACACCACGCACTTGTTCAACCAGAATGTCAAGTTTCTTGACGACACCCACTTTCGCAACCACCACCAACGAAAAAACATTGTAATTGTGGGCGGCGGGCTCACGTCGGCCCAGTTGGCGCACGTGGCGTGCCTGGACCCCCTGGTGGCGAGCGTAACTCTCTTGTTCCGCTCCGGTGTCAAGATCAAGCACTTTGACTTTCACCTCGACTGGGTGACCAAGTACAAGAATGTGAAAAAGTCGGCATTCTATATCCGGGACACCGACGAGGAGAAGCACCAGATGATACTCGACGCGCGCGAGGGCGGGAGCATCAACCCGGAGTACTATAGAAAGTTGCGCCACCATGAGAAGCAGGGAGGAAAATTGACGTGGAAAACAGCCACGTCCATCACCGACCAAGAGTGGGACCCAGAGTTTGAGACGTGGCAGTTGAGGTTGTCAAACGGCACAGTGCTCAACAATGTGGATTACATCTACTTTGCCACGGGCGTCCGGGCCAACATTGGCAGTTTGCCATTTATGCAACCCGTCATGCAAAATTTCCCCATTGAAATGGTGCAAGGGTTCCCGTGCCTTAGCGACAACTTGCAATGGAATGACTTGCCGTTGTTTATGGTGGGCAAGAATGCGTCGCTCCGGATCGGGCCCACGTCGGCAAACTTGGATGGCGCCCGCTTGGGGGCCGAGCGGATTGGCTGGTTTGTCCAGGACATGAAACAGAGGGGCGAACTAGACTGGTCTCCGGTGAAAGTGGCCCCCGCCGCCGCGGGGGACTCGGCAAATGTGTTTGACACGCGGTTGGCATTGGCAAGCGGGCAAATGAATTGGTTTACATTGTTGGATACATAATATGCAACACATCAATACGATACATAATACGCAACACATCAATACGATACAAGATCCTCTGAATCCTCGTCCTCCTCCACCTCGCCGTTTCTCTTTTTCCACGTCTTTTCCACCCGCCTGAGGGCAATAGTGGCACCCCCTGACCCCACGAGCGCCGACGCACTAAAAAACTTGGCAATTATATCCTTATAGTCGCCATTGGCGGTGTTTGTGCCGGCAACAAAAACGGGCCATTGCAACATCATAAGGGCATTCTTGACTTGGTGCCGTGGCGGCGTTTGGCTCTCCACGCCAAAGTGCTTCAAGTACGAGACAAACCCAATGATGGTTGTGGCCAAGAGCTGCACCTGCGGCGACGTGTACGACTCGCCAAAGCATTTGGTAAGAATGGTGATTAGCGCTGCCATGACGTAGGACTGGTGGCTAATGTCCATCCACGAAAGCACCGTCCCGTCGTCGAGATAGTCCACCAATGCCCCCGTGGGGACTTGGTGGGTGGTGACGGTGACGGTGCCGTGCCTGCTGAGAAACTCAACGTCGGTTTGTTGCTGCAACTTGGCAAACAAGCGCATATACTCAAACGACTGTCTAGGGTCAAAGGTGTTGTTTCTCACCTTGTTGAGGATCTTGATCAAGTCGCGGAACTGTTCGTAGCAGTCGTGGTGGTATCCGCCCATAATGTTGAACCCATTGTCGAGAATGATGCCCAAATCCTTCAACACGCGCTGTTCGTACTGGTCGCCCGAGTTTATCAACTGGTCAATCTCCTCATCGGTCTGCAAGGTGCCGCCCTTTTTGGAACTAATGCCGGCCAAAATCTCCAACGTGACAAACCAGCTCTTGCAAAAAATCAACTTTTTGGAGTTTTTGGTGTGGGTGACGGAGTTTTTCAAGAGCAAGTCCTTGGCCCCCTTCAAGTGCGGCCGCCAGTCCTGTTTCAAGTTTGACGCGTTGCCAATGGTCAATAGCAACACCGTGAGCAAGACGTTTTCCGTCTTGGCGGTCAATTTCTTGTCGGCCCGGAGGGTGGTGCCAAGGAGCTTCAAGCACTGGGACAAGTACAAGCAGTACTGTTCCTCATCGGCCTCGGCTTTGGTCTTTTGAAACATGGACCGAGCACCATTAGCCAACACGGCTGCAAGGAGACAGCTCTCGTGGGTGGCGGCGTTCAAGATAATGTCCCTCGCGGGGTTGAAGCGCTGGTTGGTCTTTTTGTCAAACGACGCAAACGGCAAGATGATGTTGGAAAACTCATTGTAAAACTCCTTGAGGTAGATTTGGTCCTTGGGTCGTTTTAACTTGAGGTAGTCCAAGGGGATGTTTCGAATCGTGCGGGTAACCATTTGCGGCGGGTCGGACCCGGCCCGGCAAGTCACACTTGCATTGGTGTTTACACATGCAGTTGCAGTTGCAGTTGCAGTTGATTCGTCGGAGTCACCCGGGAGCGGGTAGTTCATTTCAAACATGATGGAGGTCACCATGTTGTTCAAATCGGTGGCGAGCAAGTTCAAATCGCTTTGATTGAAGTACTTGAAGTCCTCATCCATGGGACTGGGAAACAGGCTGGGTGGTGTGGGCGCCGACAAGGGGGATGACGTGGATATGGCCGCGTCACCGTTGTTTAGTATATGGTTGATTGAGTTGGAGCCTAGTTTGTGGAATGAGTCGTACACCATGTTCTTATTTGGCTGTTCCAATCGGGTCGCGGTGGGAAGGGGTAGGATGATTGACGCTCGTTGGGTGGCAAAGTTGGGAGGCGAAAACGACGGCTGCAACGCTGTCTGGTGCAGGTACAGGTGCAGGTACAGGTGCAGGTGCAGGTGCAGGTGCAGGGGTCGAGTGAGTTGTGTGTGTGGTGTGTGTGGTGGTGGTGGTGGTTGGAGGGGTAGTGTATACCGTGGTGGTTGTGCATGTAGTGGTTGTGCCAATGTGTGGGGGTACTGCTGGTGGGCAAATGGTGGTGGGTGGTAATAAATAGGACTGGCCACTGGCGGCTGTTGCTGGTACGGGTACTGACCGGCCACAAAGCCGGATTGGTATGGGATCGGCTGCTGCTGCTGTGGTGGCTGTGACGAGGCTGGTACTAGTGCTGATGCTTGCGGTACTGGTTGTATAGCATGGGGTTGTGTTGCGTCAAGCAGTATTTCCTCCTCCTTTATCACCTCCTTCTTGACTTTTTTGATTCCCTCTCCCTCGTCCTCGTGCAGTGGCAAGGACGTCAGAGCCAGAGCCAGAGCCAGAGCCAGAGCCAGAGCCAGAGCCAGAGCCAGAGCCAGAGCCAGAGCCAGAGCCAGAGGCAGGGCCAGAGGCAGAACCAGAAGCAGTGGCAGAGCTGGTTCCGGCTTGATGGTGGCCTCGGCCACGTTTCGTTGTAGTTGTTGAGCCTGTTTCTTCTTTGACACTCGCAACACCTTTTCGCCGACGTGGGGGTATCCGCATTCCTTGGAGAGCCTCAAACATTGCCAACACGATGGCTTACCCTCGTCACATTTGATCTTTCTTCGTTTGCACTCGCGACAGCCTCCCTTGGAGTAGATTCGTTTGTGCTGCCACGGGCTTATCCCGAGGTCAAGCACACTTGAAGACATGTTGTGGGTAGTGTTGGTGGTGGTGGTGGGTTGTTGGGGTTGTTGGGGTTGTTCCAGTTGGTCCCACAAATTTCCGGCGACGCAAGATGAAATTTCCCCGAGCGCAACGTTGAACGAATAAAGAAGAAAAAAAAAAGGGTGGGGATGGGATGGGATGGGATGGGAAGGGAAGGACAAAGAGACAAAGAGGCAAAGAGACAGAGACAGAGAGACGGAGACAAAGGAGACAAAGGAGACAAGGAGACAAAGAGACAAAGGAGACGCACGCGCTGATGACGCAGGTATAATGTGACGCTGACAGTGCAATTCTTTTTTTTTTTCTTGGACAAATGTTTGCCCAGTGGGAATACTGAGTACTGTTGACTAAGTGTAGGTTGTTACTGCTGCTGCTGCTGCTGAAGATGATGATGAGTTACCAGGGTTCGGTGGGTGACTTGAGGAGAGAGAGAGGAAGAGCAAGGGAGACGACATAAAAAGAGTGCGCAATTTCTTCCCCAAAAAACGGTTTTTTGCTCTTTCGCCTGGAGAGATCTTTCTTTCTTTGTATTTTTTGGCCCCTTTGCTGCTGCTCTGAGGCACCGGGGGGGCAGTGCGATGGAGAGACCCTAGACGAGTTTCACCACCTGCCCCCAACGTGTTGTGGTGATGGGAAAAGGGGGGAGGGGGGACCCATCCCAACAAGGAAAAACCCTTCTTGCTCATCTTTGTGTATCTGCTGTCTCTCGTCATCGCGTCATTGTCAGTTGGCCCTTTCAACGCGCATGGCAGATTTCTTTTTTCTTTTTTTCTTTTTCTTTTCTTCTTCTTTTTCTTCTCTCTTCATTGACTTTCGGCACAGCCTCCTTGCGGCTACCATTACTTGTCACCTCAAGTGTCGCAAACCATCCCCTATGACATCCACCGGGGTTTCACTTGGTCACAAACAACAGAAATGAGGAGAAACATAAAGTCAATTGGTAGCACTGACTCGGAAATGATGCCCCTCTGGGAACTTGCATGACGCAGGAAAAGCGAGCGTGACATTTTGTCAACCGCATGAGATATTATTACAAGCTACTTATCCTAATTCGCATCGTAAACTTCATGAATAGACCTCTTTTTCCCCGCCCTCGTTCTCGTCTCCGTCCCCTTTGTCGACCCAGGCGTAATCACAATGGGAGATCCCGCGTTGGTGGGGGTGCCAGCCGAGTGCAAAAACTGATTGACGTCGAAATCCTCGTCTTCAGCGTCTATGGCGGCGGCATCAGCACCAGCGTCAGCAGCCGCATCTTCCTCAGCCTTTTGTTGCGCCGCCAAGTTCTCGATCCAATCCTGCACTTGCTGAATCGACTGGCCCGATTTGGTGATGCTTTGCTCAAGGTCGTCATAGTCCTTGGGCGTGTTGGGAAAATTCAAATCGCTCAAAAGCTGGCGCGGCGACGATATCGCCGTGGGCTCATTCACCAACTGCTGGTACATCCGGTTGACATTGCTCTCGGAGCTCTTGGCGTGGTCGTACGACCGGATAATCTCCTCAATCGACCCTGGCGTCGAACTTGTCCTCAAATTGCTTGGCATGGAGGTGTTGTTGTTGTTGGTGGTGGTGCCATTGGTGCTGCCGTCACTGCTGCCATTGCCACTACCATTGCCGTGAGCCTGCTCCGTCAACAAAAGCCGGGGGCGGTAGTGGTACGGGTACGGCTGGATGGTTGATGACCGCGACGGCGACTCTGTTTGTTCGGGCGATTCGTATGTCGGCTGTCCCTGTCCCTGTCCCTGTCTCGGTCTCCGCAGCAGCAGGGACTGCTGCTGCTGGTCCACTCCATGCACATCCACCGGTTGCGCTCGCGGGATCATGGGGCTCCCCCTGGGTGAGTGCAGGTACGGCGCCACCAGGCCATAGTCGCCATTCACCTCAAGTATTTTGCCGGCGCTATTGCCATACACGGCAGCAAGAAACTTCAAAACCTTATCCAACGTCCGCCCCTGCACCTGGTTCCTCTCCCTGTTGACAAAGTTCTCCCGCCACAATGTCTTGTTATCCTGCCGTATCCTCCTGAGGTCTTCGGTGATGGCGTACTGGTTCATCTTTATGCTTTCCAACTCCTGCAACAACAACCCCACGCTGGCGCTGGTGGTATCCTGCACCGCCAACTCGTCCTGCGGCGTGCTCTTGTTGCGCACAATCTTGTCGAGCAAGTCCTCGCGGTCACGAACAAAATTGGGGTTTTCAAACTGCAATATCTCATTATTGTTGCCGCTCTTGTCAATACTGGCGTGCAAGGTGCCGTTGCTGATATCCTGCACCTTGTGCCACCCGTACATGTTCAACTGCCGCACAAAGCTGGCGAAATTGTTGTGCTTGAAATACTTGGGGAGAATCACCTTCATAAAATCCTCCTGGTGAAACACCTGGAAAGTCTTGCCGTCGTCGTTCCACCGTATATACTCGTGGTTCTCCGGGTCATTCACCATGGACCAGATCTTCATCACAAAGGCGGGGCGGGTTTTCGGCTGACACTCCTTTCTCTTTTTCGCCGCTGGCTGGTGCGCCGCCTCGCCATTGGTGATGGCGGCTTGTCGGTGGTCTTGCGGCAACACCAACGGTGCAAAACTTAGGCCGTGCGGTATAAAGCTTTCCGATAACTGAGGTAGACCACGTTGTATGCGCTGCAGTGGTGGTAGTGGTGGTGGTGGTGGTGGTGGTGGTTGCAGTTGCAGTTGCAGTTGCAGTTGCAGTTGCAGCAGGTGTGGTAGCTGGCGCTGCTGGTCGTTGATACTGTGGTATCGCGAATTCACGAGCTGAAAGTCCAGAGGGTCAACTCGATGGGAATAGTCGTGGGGCAGAAACACGGGCGTGAAGCCAGACAGTGGTTCCTGGGGCAGAAACAACGGTGTGAGGCCAGACGGCTGTTCATGCTGGAGCTGGTCGCCATTGTGTGCCTCCTCATCGTGCTGCTGCTGTTGTTGCTGCTGCTGCTGTTGCTGCTGCTGCTGCTGCAGAAGCTGTGCTGGGCCACGCACCGGGGTGTGCACCACCGGAGTGGCTCCTGTAATATCTCGGCTAATCACTTGTATATCATCGTTGGGCTCGTTGCTGAGTAGGTCTATAATGGGATCTCTATACGTATCCGACATGGTTGTCAATACCTGAGTCCTTCTCTGTCTCTCTCCCTTTTTTTTTTTTTTTCCTTTGTGGGTGTTCTGTCTCTTTCCTTGTTGTTGCTGCTGCTGCTGCTGCTGCTGATATTAACTATGAAAGCGCTTAAAAATTTTTTCTTTCTTTCTTACTTTGCCAGAGTGTGGATGATAATTGTTGGTAGCAACACAGAAGAAAGGAAAAAAAAGGGAGTGGTGTTGCAGTGCCAAACTGGGTAAACCACTCGGATAGGGCTGATATATGGTTTGAAGCAAACGGCATCAATTTCGTATGTACAAATAGAGGGGGTTTGAGCAGTTTATTTTATCTTGGTGGAAGGTTCTAGAATAATTGCCTCACGTGACCTGACCTGCGCTGCTTATCTCCTCAACCCCACCTCACATGGGCAAATCCTTTCTCTCCCACCCTGTTGGCCGCTGGACATTCAACCCGTTGCTGGGCTGGGGCCCGTCAAAGTCTTTAACCTCCAACGCAAATGGGTTGCGGTCACTCTTTTGGTTCAAGTTGGCCAAGGTATGGTTCACCTCTCTGTGCTTGGCCTCGTCGGCCCTGATCCGCAAGATCAAGTCCTTAAACGACGAATTTTCCGACAAGTCGGGCCAATACTGCACGGCAATGGTGGGGATGCGCATATTGCTAAAGGCCGGGAGTTTCCCCTCGACATTCAACTCTTCAATCAAATGCGTGTATGTTCTCACCGCCTCTTCCTCCAAGTACCCAACAAACCGATGGCAAAACCTGGGGTTGGCCAAGTAGCACAAAAAAAAGAGGTTGGCAAACACCCCCTGCCCCACGTAGATGATGGATTTGGTAAACCAGCTGGGCTGGCCAATCTTGATAAACGTCAACAAGTGCATCCTCTCGTTGTAGGCCTCGTCCGACAATGTCTCGATCCACGCCTTGTCCCGCCGCAACATTCTCAACGAGTGCAAGTGGCGGAGAAAACTGGCCACGGCGCCAGGCACGCCGGCAATGCTTTCCAAAAAGATGACCCGCGTGAGCCACTTGCCCTCCGTCATCTCATACCGCGTGCCCTTGAACTCATCGGGGTCATTGGTTCGAGGGATTTTGTACCCCGTGACCAAGTCAAACATGGACCGGCAAAACTTGGTGCCGTTGAACGAGATCTTGTCGGCAAGCGTGCGGGGCTCGCGGTGGGTGACGCCGACGCGGTTGCACTCGGCCTCGTCAAACGGTGGGTGCGGGAACACGGCGTGGGTCAAGAACTTGGTGTCGTTGTGCTTTTCCACGTCGGTGTCGGAATAGACCTTGGTGGCTATGTCCAAAATGGTTGGTGGTTGCAAATGAGTTGGGGGCGAGCTGGCAGCAGGTGTGGGCGAGGGAACCTTGACGCTGGCAAAACGCACAAGCGTCGTGCTTGCCAAAGGCAATCTAGTGTATGTTCTTGAAAGCATTACGGGTTGTTGATGCAAGAGAAGAGGGGAGAGGCTTTGTTTAAAATAGGGGGGAGAGAGGGGGGTGTGGTATTTTATACTTTTTCTATCAGCATTTAGTACGGACCAATTCTGCCCTACGGTCGATGGAACTTGGTTTGTAGTAACGGTTGTTGTTGTTGTTGTTGTAGTGGTGGTGGTTGCCCGTTGCAAAGTCCGTAATAGCCCGCGCGTGTACACCTATGACGGAGATGTACATGCGATGCTTGCACCTGCCCCAGCCACCACAAAACAACAGCAGAGTGAGTGAGATTGCCACAACGAGGTATCTTCCCGAGAGACTTAGCGTGACCCGATGGAGGACCAACGTCCCACGCACGATGATTACAGTCTCCTGCCCCCTATCTAGATTCTCCTGTGGCAACCTAGGTGGAAAGGGTGAACGGAAGAGATAGCCGATGTAGCCCTTTGCTGCCACAACGATTTCCGCGGGACCGGATCTTTTACCTTGGCGTTTCACAACAAGTGCATATTCAATGACTCTCCTCCTAGGCACATCCTTCCCATCCCCCCCTGGTAATCGGCAAAGTTTAATTGGCGGACACGAGGAGAGGTGGAGTTTGGGGGGTGCGGGTTAGGGTAAATACGGGTGCGGCTGCTGCCGTTTCAATTTCGTAGAAAACGTGACTGGAAAATTGATGACCCACGTCGATCAAAGGCCGTGGGGGAGGAGAGCCAGGGGGGGCACCAGGGCTTCCTTTGGAGAATGCAACAAACGCTCACAGCAAGGGAACAAGTGCATAGACCACACGCAAAAAGCAATACAAGCACGGGCTTTGGATGGTGGAAGGGGGAACATACCCATAAAGTGAGACTAGAAGCACCGAAAACCCCGTTACTTTACCACTATAGTCTGCGTTTACAGTGTGTAGTCACCACGTGAATAGAGCCAATGTGACTACGTAGCTGCTGGTCAGATCTGGAACTGAACAGAGTCATCAAGATGCCCATTTTTCCAACCAGGCGCGCCAACATCCCGCTCCCATACGTTGCCAAACAACCAGAAAACACAACAACCAGAAAAAACAACAACCACTAGTTTGGGTTGGTTGGAAAGCTGTGGTGCCCCAATGTCTCTCCTGCGTCCCTCAACTCCATACCCTCCTGGTTACACTCAAGGGGACCTACACACAATCGCGCTTGCCAAGACAATATACTCCCCACGCGTGTGAAAGGGGACAAGAAAACCACCAAAGAAAACAAAAAACAAAAAACAAAATCGGTGACGTCAGCAACCACAGCTGGGGGGAAAGGAAGAAAGGCAGAAGGAAATGAGGGGACGTGAAATGAAAATGAAACAGCCGTGTTTATGGTGACACTAGTGTAGCCTCTAAGCTCTCTCTAGACCCATCCACACCTCTCTCTTGTCCATCAACTTCCCTTCCTCTCTGTTGATTTGTCACCCCCCCCGGTGCAGACAGACACAAAGTAGCCCAAAAACAGACACAAGCGCACAGAAAAAATTTCCTGCCTCTAAAAAAGAAAAAAAACAAACAGTTTGCTTTTCTCTCTCTCTCATAAAGTATCAACACCACCTAGACAACCTTACCACCACCCCACCAACCGATACCCATACAGACCTTTTACCTTCATTCATCACCATCACCATCACCGCACACCCACACCTACACCCACACCCACACCTACACCTACACCCACACCTACAAACACAGACACACAGTTGCCTATACACAGTAGCCTTTACACAGATCTACCATGGGCTTCAAAATCTCAAACTTCACGAATGACCCGTTTGCCATATCAACCATATCGTTTGGGGTCATCGCCTCGATCATCGCTCTAGGAGGCGCCGCCGCGTCAAAGCAAGAATCGTTCCTCCGCTTCACATGGTGGGGCATAGCCTACCAATTTGTAATAATTTTGGTTATATTCTTGTTGTACTCCAACAACAACATTGAATTGTACAAATTCACCCTCGTCGGGCTTCTGTCGGTGGCGTTTATATACAGCACCAACTCCACCAACAACTTGATCTACAACTCGGCGTCGTCGGGCAACTTGTGCTGCGCCGCTGGGTGTATTTTGCTCAGCATTTTGAACTTGATATGGATCTTGTACTTTGGTGGCCACCCCGAGTCGCCCACCAACCAGTTTATCGACTCGTTCAGCTTAAAGAACCACGGCCACGAACACTTGGGCGGCTCCAACGCGGCACCCCGGGTCGACACCTACGACGAAGACGGCCACCAGGATTACAGAAGGTACGTCTCCCCCATTGCGTTGCCCGACAGCGTCAGACACAGCTCTACTCATCAAAGCCACAACGGAAGCTCTAATGGCGCCCCCGGCACCACCTCCACAGCCGCAGCCGCAGCCGCATTAGCAACCGGCACCGGCACTGGAACCACTGGCGCCAACTCAAGCGTGAGGCCAAGGTCGCAACAGCCCGGGTACATGGCGTCGTCGCAATTGACGGGGTTGGAAAACTTTAGTTCTCAGGACGTGCCCGCATCCGGCGCCACCCGCGACTTGACGCACAACAAGCGCAGCACCATGTACACCGACTCGGAGGGGGGCACCGGCATAACGTTTAGGTACAAGGCCAAGGCGTTGTATGGCTACGACGCCAACCCGGACGATATAAACGAGATTTCTTTCTCCAAGGACGAGGTCCTCGAGGTTGATGACATTGATGGCAAATGGTGGCAGGCAAGAAGAGCCAATGGACAAGTGGGCATTTGCCCCTCCAACTACGTCAAGTTGTTGGATTAGGCTGTGGGAGTAAATGCTTGAAGGGGGAGGGGTTTTCTGAATGTTCTTTTGTATTTTTATATATATATGTTTCGACTTGTATTCATTGGCTTTTTAACCGTTTTTTTTCTTTTTTGCAACTGTTCAATGCGTTCACTCATCCGAGTGGAACACGGTGACGGGGTACCAATTAGGGTTGATAAACCGCTTGATGCCAATACTCTTGTGCAACTCGTCAATGGCCTTGCCATCCGCGTCTGCCAAATCAACAATCTTGAAGTTGGCTTCGATCCGCTTGGGAGTGACTGATTTCGGCAACACAACCGTGCCTCGCCAGATGGCCCAGGTGATCAAGATCGTGGCGGTGTGGGCGTGGTACTTTTCGGCAATTTTGACCAACGCGGGCTCCGTCAAGAGCGGCGAGTTGGTGGACCCCAAGGGCGAGTACGCCTCCAACACCACCCCCTTGGCCTTGCAAAATTCGAGCAACTTGTGCTGCGGCAAGTGTGGGTGCAACTCCACCTGGTTGACAGCGGGGACCACCGTGGTGCTGGGCGCCGCCAACAATGCCTCCAAATTGACAATGTCAAAGTTGCTCACCCCAATTGTCCGGGTACCTTTCCCCACAAGCGACTGCATCTTGTCCCACGTCCGGATAAAGTCCCACCCATGCACAATGTCGCGGTTTCCATCGGGCAACGACGGGAATTTCGCGTCATTCCCCTGGGGATTCAATGGCACGGGCCAATGCATCAAGTACAAGTCCACATACTCCAAGCCCAAGTTGGCCAAGCTGGTCGCGAGCCCCGACTCGGGGGTTTGGTGGTATGTGCACCAGAGCTTGGTGGTGACAAAGATTTCTTCCCGCGGAACCTGGGAGTCGCGAATGGCCCTGCCAATGTCGCCTTCGTTGCCATAGGCAAACGCAGTGTCAATGTGTCTGTACCCCGTCTGTAAAGCGTGCAAAACTGCTTCGTACACTTCAGAGGGGGTGGATTGCCAGGTCCCCAATCCTAAAGCAGGAACGGATGTGCCGTCGTTGAGTTTCAAGTTTGGAATGCTCATTGTTGGGGTAGTGGAGGAATGCGGATGGGGGAATGTGAGAATGGGGAATGCGGATGGGGGAATGTGAGAATGTGGGAATGGGGAATGGGGGATATTTATACGCGAGTGGTTTTCACGGAGTTTCACAAAGGGAGACCTTCCGAAAATTACACAACAAAGGAGAGTATAGATGAACAAAGAAGAGTATAGATGATACAAAGAAGGGTATAGATAAACAAAGAAGAGTATAGATGATACAATTGAACAAGAGGCTT
>JAJMCF010001597.1:0-20836 GCA_030585045.1 Zhuliangozyma parablackwelliae | reverse complement strand
CGCACCCCCCCCCCCCCCCCCCCCCAGACAACCCAGACAGCCCAGACAACCCAGACAACCAGCCAGCCCAGAGACTCTCACTCACACGCAGTAGAAAAAAACAAAAGAAAAAAAAAAGGAAAAAATTTGAGAATGTGCAGAAAAAATCAAATTGAAACTTTCTCTCTCTCTCTCCTCAAGAAAGTCACCAACAAACAAGAGAGAGAGCGAGACAGAGCGAGAGAGAGAGCAAGAGGAAGACTCAATTTTGTTACAACCATCGACTACCAACCAAAATACGTTATACCCCACCCCCCCCATCCATCCCATCCCATCGCTATACACTCATCTACACCACGCATCAGCACCTCCATCAAACACAACACCCCAACTCCTCTACTTCTCTACTCCTCCAGCCACCCACCACACCACACCACCCACCCACGCACCACTTCACATTGCCAGTATGTCAAACACGGGCGAAGTGTTCTCCGGAGGAGCAACCACATCACAGCATATAGATGCTGAGGACGACAGCCACTTTGAAAACACCACGTTCAAACTAAAGCGGACCCGCTCGTTGGGGTTGTTGGACGAGTTCATTCCCGAAAAGCTCAAAGAGCCCGAACAAGACGGCCAACAACAACAACAACAACAGTTGGCACCCGCAAACGACAACGAAAACAACGGCACACCCAGCCAACCATACAATATATTATCATCTTCATCTTCAGCCTCGTCCACCAGCACGGTTTCTGATGGCGACTTTCAGCCCCAACAAGCTCCCCGTGGCGTATATGCCACCTACCCCGACAAAAACAATGACCCCAAAACTGACACTGCACCCGCCGCCACCACCACTGCATCTGCCACTGCATCTGCATCTGCTCCCACCACTCATACCGCCCCCACCACTGACAACAACACATCATCATCTGTGTCCTCCTCACCGTCCCCCGTGTCATCCCCCACGTCATCCGCGGCTCTCGACTTGCAATCCCCCGAGCTTTTGCCCCACGACGACACCGACGCCATTGTCGAGCCCTCGCGCCACGTTGACTACTTGTCGCACCAGTGGGACCTATCCGACATTTCCAAATCGTGGCGATACGTTATATCCAAGCGCAAAAACGTGGCCAACGCCGCCCGGTTGGAAAATGCATCGTGGCGCACATGGGCCCAGCGCCGGTGCCACTTGAAAACAATCAGCCCCGAGGTGGTGAACTGGTCAAAGGACAGCGACGTTACTTGGCTCTATGGGCCGATTTTGAAGGATGAGCAGCAGCAGTCGCAACACCACCATGACAATGACAATGACGGCCACGATTCCATCAACGAGTGTTCGGCCACCGCCACCAGTGCCGTGGCGGGCGACATTTCCATCTCCAAAAGGCTGGCCAAGAACAAGTGCGGCGTCTGTGCGCCCAAACCGATTTTGAAAAAGCGCACCATTGAAGAGTCCATGATTAGCCACTCCAACTTGTTAAAGTTGCAATTGGCCACCAGCTTGTACCAGAAAAAGCGAGAGCAGCACTTGAAGCAGCAGGAGGAGTTGAAGAAACAACAGCGCCAGGATAAGAGCGGGAGCAACCCGGAATTCTTTGACTATGACGCCCTTCTGAACAAGTTGAATGCCCAGTATAAAAACACCCTGAGCACAGATAATACCAGCGTGGCCAAGTTCCAGAACTTGTTGAGCAACACTGGTGGTGGTGTTTTAAGCACTGAGGAGGAGGAGGAGGAAGATGGCAAGGTACCCGATCTTGCTCTGTTGCCGCCCACCATCGAGCAACTTGTGGAGGAAACCCCCGATGTGGATACAGACTTGAGCCAGCAGTTGCTGGAAGAGATTCACAAACTTGAGGAGTTGGACGCATTAAAGCAGAGACATATCCATTTCAACGATGAAGTGAGGCAGTGCATCCTGGTGGATACCTACTTGGACGACGATGAATACTCTGATGGGGACGACGAGTACGATTACGACGATGATGACGAATATGATGAGCAAGACGAAGCTGACTTGAACAGCCTCGCGAGGAGTCAGATATATGAAGGAGGGAGGGACACCGACGCCAAGCAAGATGACGAGGACGATGATGACGAAGATGATGATGATGATGAGGGTGGTTTCTTTCTCCAAGTCAAGTCCAGCTCAGATGCGACTCCCAAAGTGTTGCATCAGAGTCAGCATAGCGACTCCGCCGTCACCCCTCCAGCTTCCTCGCGCGGTGAATCGCAGGATACCGAGGACACTGCATCGGTCTCGTCTTCCAGTAGCAAGCTATACAAAACCATCCAGTTGCTACCCTCGACCAACCTCAACTATGGCTCCGACGAAGAGTCCAGTGATGAGGAGAACCCATACACGTCGAGTCTCTCGCACAATGTCAACAACCAGATCAGTAGGGGATACGACTACTACTATGATTACAACACCGTGTACTCCAACAACGACCACGCTGTGTACGCCAACTCCGATGTGGTGGATTTGCCGGATAACTTGGAAATCGGGTCCAACTTTGGGTATGAAGAGATTGAAAATGCCGATACGGTGCCGATCATCCACGCGGGCAGCGCGGCCAACTCTCCCATCTTGTACAGTCAGCCGTCGTCGCCATTATCCACTGCCGTGAAACCGCTGATCCAGCTCCCGAAGCAGCTGCCATTTCAGTTGAGTGACTCCGAAAGTGAGAGTGATGACGAAGCCGAGGGGTTGTCCATTGGCACACGGAGGTCGAGTCAGCAACTAACAGAGCTGATTTTGAAAGATGTACAGCATATTGAAAATAGCAGGCCCAAAGTTACTGCTTCACGTGCCGGAGCTGACAATGTCTCAGTTTCCACCAGCACGGTGAACAGGGACAAGGACACGGACGCTTCTGCACAAAAACCGATTTTGAAGGAGCGGCCCGTGGAAAAGGTGGCCAAGGTCGCCAAGTTGAACGAGAAGCATATACATTTCAACGATGAAGTGAAGCAGGGCATCATTGTGGATAGTTACTCCGAAGGTGACGACGACTCTATTGGCTACGACAACAGCGATGACTATGTTGATGTGGAGGATGATGATGACGATGATGATGACGAAGATGATGATGACGACGACGAAGGTGGTTTTTTCCTCCAGGTCAAGTCCAGCTCTGCTGCTGCCGCTCCAAAAGTGTTGAACACGAGCCGACCTGGCGACGCTGCTGTCACCTCGTCTGCTTCTACTCGCAAGGAACCGGGCACTCCTGCCTCACCTTCCAGTAGCAAGCCGCACCAAACCATCCAGTTGCTACCCTCGACCCATCTCAACTATGGCTCCGATGAAGAGTCCAGCGATGAGGAGAACCCATACACGTCGAGTCTCTCGCACAATGTCAACAACCAAATCAGTAGGGGATACGACTACTACTATGATTACAACACCGTGTACTCCAACAACGACCACGCTGTGTATGCCAACTCTGATGTGGTGGATTTGCCGGATAACTTGGAAATCGGGTCCAACTTTGGGTATGAAGAGATTGAAAATGCCGACACGGTGCCGATCATCCACGCGGGCAGCGCGGCCAACTCTCCCATCTTGTACAGTCAGCCGTCGTCGCCGTTGTCCACTGCCGTGAAACCGCTGCTCCAGCTCCTGAAGCAGCTGCCATTTCAATTGAGTGACTCTGAGAGTGAGAGCGATGACGAAGCCGAGGGGTTGTCCATTGGCACACGGAGGTCGAGCCAACAGCTAGCCGAGCTGATATTCCTGCACCAACTACAACCGCTGGTGGGAGCAGATACCAAGGACCCGGCACACGGTGCACCGCAGCATTACCCCGAGCTCCAGCGTGACCCCCGGCCGATTGAGGCGCCAGTGGCAAGCATAAACCCGCGGTACTCGTCTTCAACGTCGCTCTCGAAGCAGCCGCACAGTTCGAGCGCGCTCAACCAGCTGTTTTTCAACACCAGCGGCGGTGGGTTCAGCGCCGACCGGGAGTTGCTGAGCAAATTTCTCGGCAATGACGATGCTGTGGAGCAAAGGTATACCCCGTCTCCCGACACGTCGTTGACAAAGACGCTCTCCAATACCGCCTCGGGCAAATCTATGCCGTTGCCTCCACAGACCACTTCGGAGAATGCGTTCCGGGATGGGCCCTTGCCACTTTAGTACGTGCAGCAGCATCAGAGCTTGAGTAGTCTATATCCGTGTTTATGGTTCCGGTGTTTGTGTGCATTTTGTTTTATATCCTACCCATCGTATAGTAATCACTTGAAATATGTATTGATGCACCGCGTATAAGTCTTTGCCCCTCCACCGGAAAAAAAGAATGAGCGTGGCGCAAAGGCAATAATAAAATACAACAGCAACTAAATACAACAGCAACCCAACACACACCAGGAGCACACCAACAACCAAGCACAACAACAGGAGCACACAACCACTGCAACCACCACAACCACTACAAACAAAAAACTCAAACAACGCAGCATTACTACCACAACGGTGTTTCAAACAATGCTCACACCCATACTATCGCTCCCGCTTCTTCTATTCTCCTCAATACTACACACGCAGCAAGATGGTCCCGACGACGACGGCAAGTGCGAGCTAATTGGCACGTTTTCCCTCGTGACCCAAGCGGTGCTCGGCTTGCTCTGTGTCTCCAGCTTGATCCTCAAGCGGCTCTATGAGTATCCCATAAGGCGGACGTGGCCGGTGTGGGTGTTTGACGTGAGCAAGCAGTTGATTGGAGCCCTCGGGGTGCACTTCTTCAACATTGCGCTATCGGTGCTAAAGACTGAGCCTGATGTTACAACAAGGGGGGGTGACGACGACGAGGTGCAGGACCCGTGCGATTGGTACTTTCTCAACATTGTGTTTGACTGCACTATTGGCGTGTATGTCTTGTACCTCGTGTTTAAAGTCGTTAACCGCGTGTGCAAGCGATACCTCCACATCCACGGCATTGAGTCGGGCGAGTATGGGCCCAACCCGAACAAGCCATCCACCAGGTCGTATTTGAAGCAGCTCGCGATATACTTTATATCGCTCATGCTTACCAAGGGGGTGATTTACGGAATTATGGAGTGCTTTGAGGCCCAGCTTCTTTGGATCACGTCGCACGTGTTGCTCCGGTGGCTCGACCCGTACCCGGACGAAGTGGAAATTTTCATTGTGTTGTTTGTTGTGCCCATTTGTATGAATTGCTTGCAGCTAATCTTGGTTGATAATTTTATCCGTAACCAAGTGTGGAGCAATGCCAACAAGAGGATGAAGTTGGAACACCCAAACTTTGACGAAGAGTCGCAGAGTGTGTTGCAGCGGGAGTTGAATGAGATATTGGACGAGGAGGAACGGAGGGGACAAGTTGAGGGAGCTTGGGTCGAGGTGGTGGAAGCAGAAGCACCCGCTGCTGGATCCCCCCCGGGGCAAGCGCATGTCGTCAAGTATGGGTCCATCACTGATGGTTAGAATTGTATTTGTTTCTAGTATTCATAAAAAAACTACAAGTGTATATCGTATCCAATCATTCTATGTACAAGCAGGACACTCCTTAGGACACTCCTTTTTTGGGTTTTGGCAACGGTTGGTTGTGGAGGTGGTCTTCAACCCTTGACCACGGGGTTGGCGGTGAACCCAAAGCTCTTCATACAAGCAGCGTACTGGCCAATGATTTGGTCACACTTGCCGCTATCGACGCCGTTGAAAAGGAGACACTCGTCACGGAGCTTCTTCTCGTCGAGGCAGACGCAGCATGGCTTGGGCTTGCTTGGTTGGTCTTTCTGGCTGGTTGACATGGTGGGTGGTGGTGGGTGGTGGGTTTGTTAGAAGAGTAACGATTAGTAATAAAGAAGAAAAATGGTGACTCCCCCAAGGAAGGAGAAGAAAAAGTTTCGTTGCGAAAGGGAAAACTGTGGGACTGGGAACTGGAACCCCCGTCAATTGTATATCGTATGCTTCCTGTCAAAGGTGCTAGAGGGAAGTGGCACAGTCACAGTGTGTTGAAGCTAAAGGTTTTCTTTTGGCAACGTTTCTGATCCCGCTTGGAGATTGATCCATCGTAAAATGCTCTGTGGGAAGGATACAAAGCTGTTTTGATCCCTTCCCCTGCAACCAGCACAGCTGGGTCCTTCCCTCTCTGTGTTCCATGACCAGCTTAGACCCAGCAGGTGCCGCTTTCATGCTCCAGATGCTTGGCCAACTTCTTCCTTACCCTTTACTCTTTACTCTTTGTCCTATACTCTTTACCCTTTACGCTTTCGCTCTCGCTTTTGGTTGGAAAGAAAAAAAAAGAAGTGCTAGTGTTGGCGTCAACACTTCTTAGCCAACTGTTGGTATGGCTGACGATTCACTACTGCCGCCACATCGGCCCTCGGTGGACGATAGTAGCATTAACCTCAATGACGATCTAGCGATTGCGTCCGAACACTCGTCGAGTTCGACCCACAACATCACCAACAACAACAGTTTCAACAATAGCAGTTTCATCAACAACAACAACAACAACAACAACAACAACAATGCTCAAGCCCCCAATAGGTACCATGCCCACTTACACAAGCGAGCGGGGTCAATAATATCAAACCGGGACAGTATAGATGCCGAAAGCGTCATGCTGTCAACCACAATCTTCAACTCGTTCAACCCCGAAGAGTTGAGGGACGACGTATACTCGCCGTTGGGGCCAAACTCGATTTATGAGCTAACTATTGGATCGGAGACGGCGCGCGCACGGAGGGGCAGGGCCCCAAAGTCCCAGGTGTCGCTAAACGGTGGCACCACCACCGTCTACAACGTGAATCGCCCCACGACAAGAGACATCCCGCAGATCCAGCTACTGAAGTTGAAGAAAAAAGTATCGTCCAAGGAGTTGCAAGACAGGTACGCCAAGAGCGACATTGTGGGCGAGTACCGCAACTTTGAACTGAGCTACCGCAACTTGACGGAGGACACGTTGCACAAGTTGGAGCAGGGCGGGGGGGACGATGATGCCGTGTCGGCGTCGTCGTCGGTGACAAACTTTCAAGATTTGGACCTGGCGGCGGCAGCAGCCGAGATTCCACCCGTATACCTCGACCCGGACTTTCGATTGGACGACCCGCGGATATTCAAACAGGTGGTGGAGGGGTCGAGCATAATACCGAACGAGAATGAGGACCCCTCGACAAGTCTCGTCAACAATACCGACCTCCAGGACAAATTGTCGGACTACCTCGATATTGTGGAGATGAAGTTGATCCACGAAATCTCTAGGTCTTCTGACTCGTTCTTTAATGCCATTGGCGACATTGAAAATATCCAGAAAAACTCGCAATCGTGCGTCGCCAGCTATACTGGCATCATGCACAAGTTGGACCAGCTCGAGGAAAACCAGGCGCAGCAGGGGATAAGAATACTAAACAAGATGATTGAGCGAAAGAATGTTGAGACGTTGGAGGCATCGTTGTTGCAGATCCAGTACGTTTTGTCATTTTTCCAGATTGCCAACAAGTCATTCACCAGCGGCCACTACTCGAAATGTCTCAATGAGATTGTTCTTGTGGAACACTTGATACTGGGAGTCCGGCGCCAGGACATTGCCGATGAGGAAGTTAAGGCAGTGTACCCCCGCAACTTGCGCGTGATTGACTTGACCAGCCTACCCGCATTTGTCCACTTGCGCAACGACTTGCAAAACTTGAAAACAGAATGCTCCAAGGGGTACATTGACGATTTTGTCGAGCAGCTCATGCAAGATTTGAAACACCACTACACAAATGTCCCCACCAGGGACACCCTCAACCGGTTGTACACAAATACCGACAAGTTGCGCAAATACCATTCGAACCCGACAAACACGGCGTACTTGCAAGTTGACGAAAAGCAAAAGGGACAACTACGCGACTATGTCAGGGACTTGGCGAAAGCCGGCCGCATCACCCAGGCGTACATTGCGTACCAGATGGCGTTTATCGCCGAGATTAAGGAAATCATCAAGCGGAACTTGCCCTCTTCTTCTTCTTCTTCTTCTTCTTCTTCTTCCCGGCGCGGCGCAATCGACATGTCGAACTCGTCATCGCGGGGCGAGTCGGCGCCTCCAGAAGACAGGAAACAGAACCAGCTCAGTGCCAGCATCAAGATACTCACCCCGCGCGAGTTTGAGACCATGTTTGCCAAGACATTTGCGCAGCTATCAGAGTGTTTGCGTCGCTTGACAGTACACCAGAAATTGCTCCTCGACATTGCATTGACGACCTTGCCGCCCACCAGCGACGTTGATATCATGTCGTTGGACATCACCACTGCGATACACAAGGCAATTGAATTGACCCAGATCAGACTCATGAAGGTTATTAGTGTAAGGTCGGAGCAGACGGCTGACATGTCGGTTCCCTTCTATCTCCGGTTGTACTCCATCACCTCGGCGTACTTGCAGGAGTGCGAAATGATCAACCCGGGGTTTGCATTTAATGGTGCCGGCAATGTCCTTAGTGAATGGTTCAGCAACCACATTACATACTTTGTGCATAGATTCCACGTGAACTCGATCAGGGAGATGACGGGCGAGTGCATGAAGGAGACATGGAAGGTTGTGGAGGACGGAGCGGTGTTGGGTCCCGCCCAGAGTATGTTGAATGAGATGGTGGGGTACTCGGAGTGGGTGCAGCTGAATGGAGGGGCAGGGTTTTCTGGTGACGAGTGGTTGCTGCACTTTGACTTTTACGACTGTGGGGAGGGGGACAAACAAGAGGAAGAGGATGGGAACGGACACCAGTCGTTGTCCATTTCCCAAGTCAAGATTGGCAACGAAGGATTTATGTTGCCCAACCTATCTATCAAATCACTCCACCATGCGCGCGACTACCTCGTCATTGCCAAGGCATTCCCGCAGTTTGCCAACACAATCGAAAACAACTTGCTCAACTACTTCAAGGACATGAACACAAAGACGTCGCAGTCTGTCCTTGGAGCAGGCGCAACCAAAACAGCGGGGTTGAAACATATCACCACCAAACATTTGGCTCTATGCATTCGATTTGTTGAGTTTAACGCCTCCCTTTTGGAGAGCATAGAGGGGGCATTCAAGGAGCAGGCGAACAAGCTGCCCGAGGACAACACGTTTAAAAAGATTATCGGCAACTACAAAGACCACGAGACGGAATTGTTCTCCAAGATTGTCACAATCATGCACGATCGAACCGCGGCGGGGTGTGCCAAACTCCCGCTGATTGATTGGTCTGAACCGATTAGGCACCCGCAACAATGCCACAAGTATATGGAAGACTTGGTCAAGGACACACTCACGGTGGCAAAGGTGTTGACAAGGTACCTTCCTGACTTGAAGTACTCGCTCATCCTCCTGCAGATCTTTGGTAACTACAAGAGGTTGTTTGTTGAGAGCTACTGCACCAAGATACCGGCCTTTAGGGATTTCAACGACAAGCACAATGTTCTCCGTGACATTGACTATTTCAGGGTCAAACTCTGTGAACTTCCTGGGTATGGCAACTCGGGACAGGTTATTTGGGAGAATGTCAACTCCATGCCGACGGAGGAGGATACCAAGATGGAGGCCAAGATGAGACATAATATCGAGGACGAAACCAAGGGGCAGTCTCATGATGTTGCTAGTGGGCGGATCAAATCTGCTAGCCCCAGTGCTGGTAGATTATCGTTTGAACGGTTGATTTCAACGGCGAGAAGCTCGTTTGAGAGACCCAGGGTGGATGACAAGGAGCTGTCTGTTGGACTGGGGGCAGAGGCAAAGGGTGCGAAAGAAGAGGTGAACGAGAATGTTGAAGATGGCGCAGAAGTATTGTTTGATGTCACTGAAGACAATAGCGGCAAGTTTTCGCCTGAGGGTAGGTCCGATGTGAAAGAAACGGTGTTGCCGGAGATCAAAGCAGATGACCTTGCTGTTCCTGAAGTACAGTCTGAGGTTTCTAATGTTCCTGAAGGTCCTGAACAGACTGAGGTTCCTGAAAAGCCTGAGGTTCCTGAAGTGTCCAATATCCCTGAAGTGCCGCCTGAGGTTCCTGAAAAGCCTGAGGTTCCTGAAGTGTCCAATATCCCTGAAGTGCCGCCTGAGGTTCCTGAAAAGCCTGAGGAGCCTGAGGTTCGTGAAAGGACTGAAAGGACTGACGTTCCTGAAGAGCAGCCTGGACTTTCTGAGGAGCCTGAAAAGCCTGAGGTTCCTGAAGTTCCTGAAAATCCTGAGGTCCTTGACGTTCCAGAAGTTGCAGAAGTGCCGCCTGAAGTTCCAGTAAAGGAGCCTGAAGAGCAGCCTGAAGTTCCAGTAAAGGATCCTGAAAAGCCTGATGTTCCTGAAAATCCCGAGGTTCCTGATAAGCCTGAGGTTCCTGAAAATCCCGAGGTTCCTGAAGTTCTTGAGGTTCCTGAAAAGCCTGAGGTTCCTGAAAAGCCTGAGGAGCCTGAAGTTTCTGAGGAGCCTGAAAATCCCGAGGTTCCTGAAAAGCCTGAGGTTCCTGAAGTTCCTGAGGAGCCTGAGGTTCCTGAAGTGTCTAATATTCCTAAAGAGCAACCTGAAGTGCCTGAAGCTCCGAAAGCTCCTGACGCACCTGAAACAGTGTCAGAAGTCACAGAACACCCAGACAACCCGCAGGAAACCACAGAAACTAAAGAACCTGTCCAACCCACAACAGATCTCCCTGTCGACCCCACCGAGCCCAAGCTTGCCAATGGAGACGGCACGCAAGAACCAGCAAAGTCCAAAACCCAAAAGAAGAAAAAGAATCAAAAAAAGAGGAAAAAGTAGTTTATAGATACGGCTCTCTTGTACATTTCCAGCATTTACTTGACCAAGTTAAACTCGCCCTTTGCGTCCTTGACAATTGCAGTCTCTTCAGTAACAATACTGTCAATCAACTCGTGTGGCGTGACATCAAACGCCGGGTTCCAAACACTGATTCCAGGAGTCGCGATACCCACCGTCAACTTTTCGCCAACGCCATTTTCGCGCAACACCGGGCCCACCAAAGTAGTCAACTCGTTGGCGGGTCTTTCCTCTATAACAATCTCCTCGCCCGTTTGTGTCTTCAAATCAATGGTGGTTCTGGGGGCAGCAACGATAAACTTGACCTTGGCGTCCTGTCTCTTGTTGAAAGAATCAGCAATGACGGAAAGCTGAAAGGTGCCAATCTTGTTCGCCGTGTCTCCATTCTTGACAATTCTGTCGGCGCCAACAATAATGAACTTGACTGGTGCGGTGTGGCGCCGTGGTCGCCCTTTCTCTGTTTGTCCCTAATCAAGGCCGAGACCATATTGTCGCAGATCAAAGTAAAGGGGATCTTTTCATAGTCGAGCTCGTAGGTGGTCAACTTGGCGCCCTGGTTGTACGGTCTCGTTTCGCAGGGGTAGACATGCTCCAACCAAAAGGGCTCCTTCGAGACCCCCTTCTGCAAGGCCTGGTACGTGGACCGGATAATTCCCAACGCGGTCCCGTGGCCCGAGGTGGCCAACGACCCGGTGTTGCAAATAGTCATGATGGAGAACGGGCCGGTGAAGCTTTCCTGCTGCAACGAGTCGACAATGTACTGTACCCCATTCTCGCCAATCTTGACATTGTTGGCCAAGTCTTCGTCGTAGAGCTTGACTGCATAGTCGTAAACTTGGTGGTAAACGTTGGTGTCCACCACGGCGGCTGTAGTTCCAGCACGTGGCACCAATTCCTTAATCTCGTTCAAGGCGTTGGCGAGATTGACGGCCGTGGGACGCGAGGTGATCAAGTAGTCCAACGAGCTGAGAAACTCGTCAATAGGCAATTGTTTCTTGCCTTCTTTCAACCGGTTGTGGGTGTCCACGACAACGGCAAAGGCTCCCACAATGGCAATTGCCGGCGCGCCCCTCACCTGCATCGACTTGATTGCCTGAAACGCATCCTCAATGGTGTTGATTGGGATGTACACTGTGGAGTACGGCAAGAGGAGCTGGTCGAGGATATCTAATTTGACAGCCTCCCGGTCAAACTTGATTGCTTGTAGTGTCCTTGTCTCACTCATATTGTTGGTGTTGGTGCTGGTGTTGGTGAACCTCGTGGGGCGAGAGGTGCCAAACAAAAAAAATTGTGATTTTTGCTTGCCCAGCCAGTTGTGGCGCGTGGTGGGAAAGTTGTCCCGATCACCATAGATTGATATACACAACTAAAATATGAGTCTCCTGATACCTTCAATCTCCCATTCTTCCTTGATTGGGTTCCATTTGCACCCCAAGAGTCGTTTTCCCGTCACGGGGCACCTCCCGCCTTTGTTGATATCGATGGTGGGAGTTGCCTTTACCTCTTTCTCCTTCTTCTCCTCCTCCTCCTCCTTCTCCTCCTTCTTCTCGTCAATTTCTTCTTCATCCTCGCCCTCGGAGTATACTTGTTCATCACCCCCGTCTTTCTCCCTCGTTTCCATCTTTTTGGACACGATTATGTGCGACTTTTCCAAGTAGTTGTATATGCACGAATAGTCAAACACGTACCCCGTCTCGATGATTGCTGGATTGGTGAGCTCTTTCTTGCACAAGGGACACACTTTGCCCGATTTGTACTCCCTCCGCTTCTTTTCGTCTCGGTTAAGGCGAAGCGCGGCGGTCAATGTCGATGGTGGGGGCAAGGTAAAGTCCAACACGTTGCCCTGGTTCTTGGAGAGCTTGGACGAGAACCCCGAGTTGTTCCACCACTCGAGAAACTTTAAACTGAATATCGCCACTGGGAAGAATGTGCCGAGGATAAACTTGACGACCCGCCACGACGGCTTGGTGACGCTGTTTCCAAGTATCCTTAGCAAGAGCTCTGCCGTTGTTGGTGGGGCGATGCGGCTGGGCTTCTCCGAGTCGGGCAACTCCTTGGCGGGCTCGTTCTTGGAGTAGTCGTACTGGTTCAATCTCGAGTAGTTCATCCCAAACAAGTGGGTGAGAATGGTGGGTGACTTTGTGGCGCCGCTCAAGTACATCATCGTGGTGATAAAGTTGGCGGCTCGGTACGCGCTCTGCACGTATGGATAGATTTCGACAAACTTCCGCTTGATCCAGATCTTTAAATTCTCTTCCCGGGTGTTTGATTCGTGGGTATTGAGCTGGTTGGTGATGTACTTTGTGTACCACACCTCGTAGCAGTAGCCCAACTTTTCCGACAAGTATGCCACGCCGGTGACTTCAAAGATCGACACCCATTTCTGCAAACTGGTCAATTTCCTTCTCTCCTCAACCATCGAGGGCACCAACTGGGTCAATCTTCCAGCGTTGTAGTCCCCCTGCGAGAGCGGGGTTTGGTTGACTCTCTTTAACCCATAAAAGTTTTCCGTAAACGACCCTTGCCAGTAGGTCATAAAGTACCACTCGATAAAGCTCCGCAACATCAAGTTCAACTCGTCAAACTTGTTGTTGATCTTGAGCAAGTATCGGGGGTACTTGCTGGCATAGTGTACGAGGATATACCGCAACGATGGCGAGAGTAGCGCCTCTAGCTGGTTGGCTGAGATCAATTCAAAGAGCGTGGGCCGCTCAGAGTCTAGTTGCGATGCATCTAGTGACGAGTAGTACTCCATTGTGTGTGGTCCTAATGGGGTGGTGGGGTGGAGGAGATGGTGTTAGTGGATGGGGTAAGGGCCAAGAATGATCGGACGAGCCTCGGCAAAAAAAAAAAAAAAAAAGTGACAACCAAAGGAGGCAAGCAAGCAAAAAAAAACACTACTACATCCATATAATCTGGGGAAAGCCAAACACACCATGAAGAGCTTGAAGCAGTGCATTGACCAATTAAAGTTGAAACAATCAAAGTTGAAAGAGTTTGGGTTGGTGTTTGCTGATATTGACGAGTACATTGAAGTGGCATATGCCCCTAGCTCCCTGATCTATAAGCAAATGCCGGTTTTGGTTGCAAATGACGGGACCCAGTATCAGTACCAGGACAAGTCACAGCAGGACCCCGAGCTCGAGCTGGTGGAACAGATCATCCTCCCATCCAGTCCAGATTTGCTACCCTTTGCCAGCATCTCGTCAGACGACTTGGGGTTGCTCTACTCCGGCGGCGGCAACACACCATCTACCCTCGAAACAACAACACAACACAAAGAGCATATTTTATCATCAAGTTTCCTTTTAAAGTCAGAACCCGATCAAGAACAAATGTACATACTAGAATAACGTCTTAGAAGGTGCCGTTTGACACAAGGTGCGGTCAAACTTGAACCCATACTTGACAAAAATCTCCCAAAAGCTCAAGTCAAACACTTGGTAATCGCCAAATTCAACCCCCGTGGATTCCTCTCCCACCGGCTGGATGCGCTTGAACCAGTAATAGTAGCTGCTGGACTTTTTCTCCTCTTGGAATCCATTGGGCGAGGATGTCTGGAGCGGCGACGACGCGTTGTTGTCCAATTGGGTCTTGTACGGTTTCCAACCAAGGTCAAACAAGTACGACTCAGCAATCAAGTTTTCCATGGGCGTCACCCCATAGTAGAAGCCGTAGAAAAACACAAACGTGAGCTCGGCAATAGCAGCCGCAGTCTCGGGCGTGGACGCTGGCGCGGGCGCTGGCGCGGACGCGGACGCGGACGTGGGCGTGGTGTTGCTCTGCTCGGCCGACAACGCTTTGATCTCGTCGGCCAACTTGTCAAACCCGTACACGGCCCTGACCTGGTTCCAATAAGATTGAAACTTGACCAACTGGGTGGGGTGTCTGAAGCTAAAGTTGGTGACCTGGGAAAAGTAGTTGGGCTGGACAATGTCGGGCAAGTACGGCTTGTGGATCGGCAACGAGTACTGGTTGAACTCTTCCGAATCAACCAACATCTTGACCTCGCCGTTGTTTCGCTTGGAAGCAAATGAGATAACCAAGTCTTGGATGCCCGGTGGCACCCTCACTAGGTTGGCGTCCGAAAACAAGCAAAGCTCGGGTTTCGACAAGTGCGAGTTTTTGATAATCTCCTTGTATGGCTCCAAGTTGATCTTGCCAACAACAATTGGTTCAAGAGCTTCCACAACTGGCTGGTGCGACTGCTCCTGCTTCTGCTCTTGTTGTACTTGGTCCTGCTCCTTTGGTTGCTCCTTTTGTTGGACATTCTGCTGCTCCTTCTGCTGCTCTTTCTGCTGGACATTCTTGTGCACCCCATTGGTTTCTGGCTCTACTGACGACTTGGCCTTCTCATGTACTTCAGGGATACCCACAGCCGCAGCCGCTGACCATTTGAGGCCGCCAACTGGTTTCGAAGGCGTCGTTGCTGGTCTTAGTGTCCTCACAATGCCTGGGCTTGAGATTTCGGGACTTGGGCGTGACTTTTCTGATAGTTGTTGTTGCTGTTGCTGCTGCTGCTGCTGTGTCTTGTTCAGCGAGACCGGCTCGTGAGGAGCTGCTGAACTATGGCTGGCAGCGTGTCCGTTTGTCTTGCCTGTAGCTGCAGAATACGACGATACCGGTGGCGGCGATGCCGACGGGCGTTTGTGCGATGCCGCACTGCCGTTGGACACCACTTTATGCGCTGCTGCTGCCGGCTGTTGTTGCTGCTGCTGCTGGTGCTGTTGTTGCACTGCTGGTGTTGGCGACGCCTCATGTTCCCCTTCTTTCTCATCCTCCACTCGCGAGGAGCCGTGGTCATGTAGCTCCGAGTAGTCCTCCTCGACAATGGATATTTGGTTAAAGATTTCTTCATAGAGCGCAGTTTCAGTCTCAGACTCGCCTCCAGAGCTGAAATACTGCTCCAAGTCCTCCTTCAACAACCACACCAAGTTGAACTCAGTCACCTTGTTGTTTGTCAATAGTCTGATCAACTTTCTAATCTTCTTTTGGTGGAATCGGTTGTTCTCCACCGTCTGCTGAATCTTTTCCTTCTTGGCTTCAATGGTTGCCTGGTTGTTCTTTCTAATCTTTTTCCCCGCCAACTTGTCATACTCGTGGTCCAACTTGGTCGTCTCTTCTTTGAGTTGTAGCTTGGCGTTCTGGAAGTAGTGTATGGCATCAACTGCCTCCGACGTTAAATCCTCATACTTGTCCTCGTCTTCACTCCCACTGCTTCCAGCCTCATCCTCGCTATCGGAATCGTCGTCTTCGTCGTCATCTAGCGAGTGGCCGCTCTCCATATACGTCATCATGATCCCGCGGTTGGAGAACGTTTTCAATTTGGACAGTCTCTCCACCTCCTTGAACGACTCCATGGCTTCCTCAATCAACTTCTTATTCTCTTCTAGCTTGGAGTCGTACTGGGTCCCCAGCGGTCCCAACGTCTTGGTTGCCTCGTTCGACTGCCAGTGCTTAATCTGCTCTCGAAACTTTTGTAATCGCTTGATTTCCTTCTTGAGGTCCGTCTCCAACTTTTCCTTTTCTCGTTGGTTGTCAGCGTCTTCCTCCTCGTTTAGACTGTGAAACCTCTCTACATGATAGTCAAACTCGCTGAGTCCTTCACTGACTCGTTTAAAGACAATCTCAATTTCTCTGGAGAATTTCAAGTTAGTATTATGGGTGTCGTGGGTAAGGCAGGACGGGATTGCAAAGGTTTTTGAAAATGTGGACAGTGCTGTGGGGTGGGGGTGGAAAAGCAGGGGGGAGGAGGGGGCGGGTGTAACTAATTGTCACAACCTCGTCATAACTTTGCCAAAAATCTCAAAATCTTTAACCGGGTCCCACACAGATCGAACATACTTTTGTAGTTTCCTATTCGACATTGGCTATTGAGTGATGCTTTATGGAATTTTTCTCAGTTTCAGCAGCTGCTGAGTTTATGGAGAGGAGCAAAAAAAAAAAATTTTTAACATTGGCCAACCACTGAATGGATGTTGCAGTGGTGGGTGGGAGAGAGAGAGTATGCATTGCAATATGCATTGCAGTATGCATTGCCCACTGCCAAATAAAAACGGCTGTATGATTACACTATGTACCTGCTACCCATCTACCCTTTACAATTCGTCGTGGTCAAACTCGTCGTCCGAGTCTTGGTCACCAAACTTGGCGTCACCGGAACCAGCTCCGTCAGCACCAGGCCCGGAACCGCCGTACAACTTGGCGGTTATTGGGCTGGCAATGTCAATCAACTTTTGCTTTTGCTCTTCAAACTCTTCTGCAGTAGCAGAGTCGGCGTTGTCTTCGATAAACTCCAAGGTTTCCTTGATGGCGTCGTCCAAAGTTTCAATGTCATCCTCTTCCAACTTGGACCCCAAGCCGGTCTCCGACTTGTCGTTCAATTGTCCTCTCAAGATGTGGGCATAGTTCTCCAACGAGTTCTTGGCCTCAATCTTTTCCTTCAACTCTTGATCTTGTTGAGCATACTTTTCAGCCTCTTCAACCATTCTGTCAATGTCTTCCTTGGACAATCTGCCCTTTTCGTTGGTGATGGTGATGGACTCAGACTTGCCCGTGCCCTTGTCGGAGGCTTCAACCTTCAAAATACCATTGGCATCCAACGAGAAGGTGACTTCGATTTGTGGCACACCTCTTGGTGCGGGGGGGATTCCCGTCAACTCAAACTTGCCCAACTTGTTGTTGTCCTTGGCCATGGTTCTTTCACCCTCATACACCTGGATCAAAACCGTTGGTTGGTTGTCGGCAGCGGTGGAGAAGATTTGCGACTTTTTGGTGGGGATGGCCGTGTTTCTCTTGATCAAAGTGGTCATGACACCACCCGAGGTTTCAATGCCCAAGGTCAATGGGTTGACATCCAACAACACAATGTCGTCAACACCTTCCTCGCCACTCAACACACCAGCCTGGACGGCGGCACCGTATGCAACCGCCTCGTCGGGGTTGATACCCTTGGAAGCCTTTTTGCCGTCAAAAAACTGTTCCAACAACTCTTGAACCTTGGGGATTCTGGTGGAACCACCCACAAGAACAATGTCGTCAATGTCGGCCTTCTTGACGCCGGCATCCTTCAACACCTGTTCAACTGGCTTCAAGGTCTTTTTGAAAGAAGCAATGTTCAACTCTTCAAACTTGGCTCTGGAAAGGGTTTCGGAAAAGTCAATGCCGTCAACAAAGGAGTCAATTTCAACTCTGGTGCTCATTTGGGACGACAACGTTCTCTTGGCCTTTTCGGCTTCTCTCTTCAACTTGGAGATGGCCTTGGAGTTGGAGGTGATGTCAATGTCGTGCTTCTTCTTGAACTGCTTGGCCAAGTATCTAACCACCTTAAAGTCGAAATCTTCACCACCCAAGTGAGTGTCACCAGCGGTGGCCAAGACTTCAAACACACCGCCCTCAATGGACAACAAGGAAACGTCAAAAGTACCACCACCCAAGTCGTAAACAATAATTTGTCTTTCCTTGTCACCCTTGTCCAAACCGTAAGCAATTGCTGCCGCGGTTGGCTCGTTAACGATTCTCAAAACCGTCAAGCCGGCAATGGCGCCAGCGTCCTTGGTGGCCTGTCTTTGGGCGTCGTTGAAATAAGCAGGGACAGTGACCACGGCGTGGGTGACCTTCTTACCGAGGTACTCTTCAGCAATGGACTTCATCTTGCCCAAAATCATGCCAGAAATCTCTTCGGGGGAAAACACCTTTTCGTCGCCCTGGAAGTCAACCCTGACAACGGGTTTGTTGCCCTTGTTCTCAATCTTGAATGGCAAGTGCTTCAATTCCTTTTGGACAGCGTCGTCGTTGTACTTTAACCCAATCAATCTCTTGATGTCAAAAACGGTATTGTTGACATTCGATGACGCCTGGTTCTTGGCGGCGTCACCAACCAATCTTTCTTCGGCATTGAACGAAACGTACGAGGGAGTGATTCTGTTACCCTGGTCGTTGGCCAAGATTTCAACCTTGCCGTTCTTCATAACACCAACACACGAGTACGTGGTACCCAAGTCGATGCCAATCACGGTGCCGTAGTTGTGGTCCGGCGTGGACTCGTCGTCAGTGGCGGCGGCAACGGCGAAAGCGCTGCCGCGTGAAGATGCAGCCAAGAACGGGATCAAGATGGCAATTGCCACATACAACAATCCTATACGTGGAAACCAGGTGGATCTCATGTTGTAAATTAGGGGGGGGGAAAGTTGATGTGGAGGAGAAGAAGAAGGAGAGTGTGAGCCAAGAGTATATATGTTGAAAAATTTGTTGACACCTCACTGGCGCCTGCACATAGAAGGGGTTCGAATCGCATGGAATCTAAATATGGGAACGGCGCCTTTTTTTTTTTAACTTGTGACGTGTTCAATTGGTCACGTGTGTGTGGTGATCACGTGATTGCATGTCGCATGTCTCGCCTGCGACATTGTGGACTTTTTTTTTCCACCCCCCCCCCCACTCAATTAATTGCAAGAGGCAATTTGATGCGTGCACGACTGCCTCCTATTGTCAACCCCCATTCGCTGTGTCTCCTGCTTCCCTGCTCCTGCTTCCCTGCTCCTGCTTCCCTGCTCCTGCTTCCCTGCTCCCTGCTCCCTGTTTCCCTGTACCTCCTGCGAGAGGTGCCACCGTTGCACGTCGTTATCGCTTGTAGTCAGAGACAGAGATTCAGACTAAAACACCTCTTACACACAATCAGGTACTCCGCTTGTGCTCTCCCCTTTGCAGTGAGAAAGGGAGAGAGAGAGAGGAAAAAAAAGGTCTCGTTTCACCGCCATTTAACCCCTTCCTCCAATCTTTAAACTCCCAGCACACTCCCCCCCGTCAAAAGCATCGTCATGTCCAATCAGCAGCAACCACAGCAGCATCAGCTTGTGACGGATGAGTTGGCTCAATTGCAGAAGGAAATAGTGTCCAAGAACCCGCACGATGTGTTGCAATTTTGTGCCAACTACTTCAACACCAAATTACAAGCTCAGCGGAGCCAGTTGTGGCCCCAGCAAGCCAAGGCCAATGCCGCCGGCATCAACTTGTTTCCCTCAGTGGACCACGTCAACGTAAACTCTTCAGGCGTGAGTTTGATCAATGATAGACAGCCAAGCTTCAAGTCTCCCTTTGGCGTGAACGACCCCCACCTGCTTGACCACCACCACAACGACGACCCCCACGCCGGCAAAGAAGATACCAACAACAATGACGGAGGTGCCGGGTTGTTCAAGTCCAGTTTTGACGTGAACAAAACCACCAAGGCACCACCCGCAAAAGAGGTTGATCCTGATGACCCGTCGGCGTCTGCCTTTGCGTCTTCTGGTGCGGCTGCTGCCACGGCTCCTCACCCCAAGGCAGCCAATATCCCCATTGCATTCAACGCCCACAGAAGAACGTCTGTGTCTGCAGAAGCATTGAACCCGGCCAAGTTGAAATCCGAAAGCTGGAAGCCGCCCCAGAACAACTTGTCCACCACCGAGGAGGAGGAGTTGGCCAACAGCTTGAAGAACAATTTCCTCTTTAAACAATTGGACGCCAAGTCGAAAAAGACGGTCATTGCTGCATTACAACCGAAATCGTTCCCCAAGGACGCGGTGATTATCAAGCAAGGCGACGAGGGCGATTTCTTTTACATTGTTGAAAGGGGCACCGTTGATTTCTACGTGAATGACAACAAGGTCAACTCGTCCAGCGAGGGCTCGTCCTTTGGTGAGTTGGCATTGATGTACAACTCTCCAAGAGCAGCTACCGCCGTCGCCGCCACTGACGTTACCTGCTGGGCATTGGACCGGTTGACGTTCCGCCGTATCTTGTTGGAAGGGACATTCAACAGAAGGTTGATGTATGAGGACTTTTTGAAGGATGTTGCTGTGTTGAAATCGCTCTCGGACCACGCGCGCTCCAAATTGGCCGACGCATTGAGCACGGAGATGTACCACAAGGGCGACAAGATTGTCGCCGAGGGAGAGCAGGGAGAGAACTTCTACTTGATAGAAAGCGGTACTTGCCAAGTGTACAACAAGAGTCTTGGCGACATTAAGAAGTTGACCAAGGGCGACTACTTTGGCGAGGTGGCCTTGTTGAAGGACTTGCCGAGACAAGCCACGGTTGAAGCGTTGGACAATGTCATTGTGGCC
>JAJMCF010001596.1:0-34941 GCA_030585045.1 Zhuliangozyma parablackwelliae | reverse complement strand
TCTCTCTCTCTCTCACTCGAAAGGCGTCCAATGGCGGGGTGGTGAGTGTTGTTATAATTGCGTTGTTGAAGGGGGGGGAAGTCGCCTAGCTTGAAAAGAAAGCGTTGGATAAGGGTAATGCAGGGTACGTTTGTATATGTGGTTCTCTCTCTCTCTCTCTCTCTCTCTCTTTTTTTTTTTTTTGGGGTTCCTTTTCCTTTTCGTTTGTGTCTCCTGGGCTGGCTGGCTGTTGTGACTATTTCTCTCTCTTTCTCTTTCTGCTTTTTTTTTTGTAAGTGACAAAGTGGCAAAACCGAGACAAACAATCGAAAAACGGTGACAGGAAAACGTGTTGGCGGTGTACGATCGGCTATCCGCTCTTCAGTCGATGGTGATGGTGTCTCGAGTGAGCTGAAAGGGTGTACTTGGCTGGGTGTACTTGGCTTGTTGGATGTAGGGAGGGGGGGGGGGGAAGAAGGATGTGAATCCAAAAAAAAAATTGTAAAGCGGCGCAGAAAGTGGTGATACACCTGGTGTATAAATACAGCGGTTGATCGTTTTGGGAAAATTTTTCTTTGTGCCAGGAAACTTTGTTATGCACGATAGCTCACAACCTCCCTCCCCAACAATCAACCTATCAACCAATCAACCTCTCAACCTCTGAACCTCCTCAGCCAATCAACCTCCCCAGCATCATGACCTACTCCCCAGGCAGGAAGGGGAAAAAAGAAAGACGAAAAAAAAAGGTATGGTCTGTTTGCGGTAGTTGTTCCGTGTCTGCATGGTTGGCTGCGATAGTGCCTGTCAATTGCCCATGTTTTCTTCATAGGAACCCAACAAACGTGCAGACGGGAGAGGTGACCACGCGGGAACTAGGTGGTGAGGGAAGCCATAGGGACCAAGGGAGGGCATCAACCAACAAAGGGGTTGATGCACACACCCGCCACTTTCTGTCTCCCACCCATGTTTCGTCTTTTTTAGAAACACTTTTTGACAAGATATCTCAAAAGGAGTGGAAATTCCATTTGACCCTATTTTTTTTGTTTTGTTCCGCACCCCTTTAGTGCGCCCCAACCTTTTCTTTCCTCCCCTTCCCCTCCTCTCTCTCTCTCTCTCCTTCTCTCGCTCTCTCTCTCGCTCTCTCCTCGCGGGTCTCGTTGTCCTTAGTCTTTTTTTGGAAAGTCTCGGACACACAAAAGCATAAGCGGCTCCTCTCACATGCTTTTTTCTCGTTTCTTTTCTTTTCTTTTCTTAGCCCAAAGGCTATGTGCAGTCCGAGCCAAGTCTCAAACCAGCAAAATTCAGCTCCAGCCAATCACAGCGGAAAAAAGGGATTCGGATTCTAGATCGTTCACCTGGTTACGTAAGCATTTCTCACGTGACTGGTTGTCTGTAGTCGAAGCAAAGCTGGGGTTTAGCCAGGTTGCCAATGTGATGAGCTTGTTGTCAGTTGAGCATGTTGTCACTTTTCAAGGGGAGGAGACAAGTAGTATTGTTGGCTAGTTTGTACCTGGAGACTGAAAGTAGGATGGTGGACAAAGGGGGGGAGGGGGAGGGAGAATCTGGGAAGGGAGGGAGGTGGAACCTTCCCATTTCTGTGCTTGACCTGTGTGATCCAGAGGGTGGTCATATCTATCAAAGTTCAATCAATTGTATTCACGGATCGATCACCCATCCATGGTTGACATCATTCCGTACTGATTCAACAAAGAAGGAAATGGCAACCAACGAAATGTTTGAAATCAGAAAAAAGGGAAACCATCCACCCGCCCGCACGACACCCACAAAGCATACACACGACACCCACAAAGCATACACACGGCACCCACAAAGCATACACACGACACCCGCCACAAATGTCGGACGACTCTCTAGACAAGCAGACGTACGTCAGCAACTCGGCGCTCCAGCTACTACTACAAGAACTAGTACCCACCTCCATCCGGGTTTCGCACCAATTGCTGGACTCCGTGGCGCCCCAGCACGCCCAGTCCGACCACCAAACACGCATCGACCAGCAATTGTCCGCCGTCCGTGACGACTTGCCGGGAACAGTCAGCGTGCTTGACTCGCCGTTGCTCCACAGCGACGCGGTCACCATCCGGGTCGAGACGTATGGGTACGACTTGGGGGTCAAGATTGCCGAGGTTTTGCTCTACAAGAACGCCGGCAGCAAAATGGTGGATGCGCTCGATATCATGAAGTTTGTGTGCCGCGACGTTTGGAAATGCCTCTACAACAAGCAGATGGACAACTTGCGCACCAACCATCGCGGCACGTTTGTGTTGGTGGACAATAGCTACAAGTTCATCAGCCAGTTGAACAGCTCCAAGGGCATGCAGGATACATTGTCCAAGGCGAAAATCTACCTCTGGTTCCCCTGTGGCGTGATACGAGGCATCCTCGCAACTTTTGGCATCGAGGCCCAAGTGACGGCTGAAATTACCCAATTCCCATCGGTCACGTTCAACATCCTCACGAGCATAAATAATTGATATATAGAGAACTTTTTTTTTTGTTGCTGCCTCTCCCCCTCCCCCCCCTTCTTCCTCTCCACAACAGTAACAACCACCACAACCACAACTTTGTATCCCCCATGTCGGCCACACCACCACCACCCAGAGTTCTCAGAATCAAGAGAAAGAGGCACCAGGACCCGCTCCAGGCATTGATCCTTGAAGATAACCGGTTCGCCAAGCGGTCCAAGCCGTCGTCCCCCGCCGTGTCCCCGACCCCTGCCTCCCGCACCACGACCCCAAGCAATAACCGGTCGTTGGAGAACCTCAATTACTTGTTCAAGTTGGCAAGAACCGACGAGTTGAGCAACGTTGACTCGCGGGAGGGTACGGAAATTGCCGTGTCGCTTTTGTCTGCCGGCGATAACCAGCGGAGCTTTGTCCTACCCCAGAATAAAACCAAAGAGGGCAGTAGCCACATCGACGATGCTGATGCTGATGCTGATGCTGATGCTGATGCTGTGGTGCCCAATGAGTTGGCAGATATGGTCAACTCGTACCTCCTGCTAGACATTGGCCTGTCAACCGAGCGAAAGAAGCGAAGCCGAAAGGAAGACTCCCAGAAGGAGCTCGACGACTCTCAGTATGTGTACGACGTGTACCACTTGACCGACAGCGAGCCATTGACGAGCGCCAACCACCCGCTGACGGAGATTGGATACATCAAGTTCTTTGACGACGACAACACCACCACCGACTTGCTCCCCGAGGAAGAAGACGACGAGAAGGTGAATGAGCTCACCGACGACGAGGACTCCAATGCCGAGTCGTTCTACCAGAATGACTACCCTGAAGACGAAGACGCCGGGGCGTACCGCGACGCCAATGAGTTTAACGAAGAAGGCGGCGAAGAGGAAGATTATGATGAAGATGACGACGACGATGAGGGGTACGTTGCTCATGATGGGGTGGGCTTGAATGAGAATGAGTTTTATGATTACAATGACCTCGGCTTTGGCGATGATGACCAGCCACTTGAGACACAGCGGAATCAGTTTTTCCAAAGCGACAAGGACGACCCGTTGGCTATCCACCGCGACAAGATTTTTGGCAGGCTCCAGAATATGATTGACGAAGCTGAATAAGTTTACGAAAAGAAATACTCGCTATCCACCAACTGGGTTATATCCAAATCCCCCCTCGGCGGGAGGTTGAGAATCTCAACTGGGACAAACATGGCCACCAAGCCATTGGTCTTGGACGTGACGGGCGTCCACTTGTTGCTATATTCAAACATCTTGCTGCCCACGACGTGGTACACTATTGGTTTGTGCTTGTGAAACAATTGCCGCACCGGGTGTGCTTCCTGTTGCTCAGTCATTTGCCGCAACTCAAGACGCAACCGGTCGTCCTGCCTTCGGAGCCCATAGCTCTCTCGGATTTCCACCAACTCTTTGTGTAGCTCCGGGTACCTTTTCTTGTCGTAGTGCACAAGCTGGAACGACCCCATCATCTGCTGGTCAAACTCGTGCTTTACGCTCTGCAAGTAGCCCTCGCCAAGATGCATAGCCACAAACTTTTCCCGAAGTAGTCGCGACAACTTGTCCACTTGGTTCGGGTGCGTCCAGAAGGAATCATGGATCGAGCAGAAAGTGATCCCCTCCAGGTGCGCCGCGTCACAGGTCATAAACATGTGGGCCGCGTCCAACGAGTGGATAAAGTTGGGGGCAATGGCCAACTCGTGCCGGTGTCGCTTCATCGGCTCAAGGTCCTCAGTCTTGTACCGCGGGCTTATCCCCAACTGGCCGGGGACATTGTATACCTTCACGTCTCGGTATGCTTGGATCACGGGGAACCCCGAGGCCGCGGTCCACGTCATGGGCCGGAACGTCTTGGGCAGCAGAAACATACTCCTTTGGAGCTTGGGCCGGTGCAGCTCAATATACGCCAACGTCTCGACATTATACGCGGTCAAGATCCGGGTGGTGTTTTGGACAAGCCATTTCTCAATCGCCTTGGCGTGGCTGAATAGCTCATCGATGGAGGTGAGGATCTTGTCGGCAAGGTAGTTGGAGTGGGCGTGGTCAAAGTGTTGTTTCAATCGTTGCAACGTTGCCTGGTCATACAGGTTGACTTCCAGATTCACCTCGTGGTCCTTGATGATTGATTTGACTTCGTCAAACACTTGCAAGCCAGCGCCGTAGGGAGTCACGCCATAAACTGTCGTCATCACCGGCCGCTTGATCAACCGTCTTGTGAGCACCTTCAAGATCAACTCCGCCATTGGTGCAACACTCTTGTTTGGCAAATCTTGGACAATCTTTCTCTCCACAATGGCCATCACTTGGGTGTACACGTCTTGCTTGACGCTTGTGGGGACCAAGTTGACTGCTCTCCCGCCCAGCTCATCGGCCGCCAAGGCAGCATAATGCTGAAGGCCGTTGCACGAGCCGTCTTGGTGAATGGGCATTCTGCACAAGTACTCCTCCACTTTCCCCCCACTGGCTTCGAATTTGCGGATCTTGTAAAACTCAAAACAGAGCGCCAAGGTCGAGAACGGCTTGTCCCCCCTCATCCACCACTTGTGCGTTAACGGATCCTTTGCAGAATCAAAAATGTTGCTTTTGTTGTTGTCAAAAAACTGTTCACACCCACCTCCCTTGACCCCAAACACCGACGCCAATTGCCTTTGCAACCAATAGTAACCCCGTGGTCCAAGCGGCTGGCTCTTCCAAAAAAGGAAAAGCGACCGCGTGAGGTCGTCGCCGTAGTGAGTCAACGACGACAATGGGTATACCCTGCCTCGGAAATCAAGCTGGTAGCAATGGTACAAGATATCGCCCTTCCCAAACGCGTTAGCGAGCTGGTTTACTGTTTCCACGTGCATACGGAGGGACCGCAAGTCGCTTTCCTTTTCGATGCGGATCATGCTCCCACCTACATTCCCGGCCTTGCTTTTGCATGGAGGCGGGATATCCAAAAACCCCGCGTCAAACGCCATCACCCGGTTGAAAACCTCGAGCATTTGCGGGTTGATTGCCCACGCGGTGCTGCCCACCTGGTCGAGACAATTGTACGCCGAGTCCAATTTCCCGTCAACGGCGGCTCGTTCAGTCAAGAATTTCTGCAAGTGGTCATTGGTGCCCACAATGAACGACGACGAGCTGAGGTACCCCCCCTGGCTCGGCGTCACCCACGGCCGAGGCGGGCACAAGAGCGGCAAGTCGGTATTAACAATGCCAAAAGAGACACTCTGTAGCCTTTCTATCAAGTACGGGTGCATGGTAATGAGGAGCTTTACTTTGCCCTCGCTGTACTTTGTCTCTTGTCGAAACGCGGGATACTCCCCGCCGCCGCATCTGCCGCCGCTGCCGCTGCCACTGTCGCCTTCCAAAAACCGAGGCTCAATAGTCTTGTTGGCTAGTGCCATGGATAACTGAAACTCGGCCATCTCCTGTTTGGATATAGCAACCTTGCAATTGTCAATGATTATACGCGTCAACACATGCGTGAGCCTATCGTACTGCGAGTCGGAAATGTGCTTGGCAAACTCGGTCTGCACCGCCGCTGGTAGCTTTGGTAGCACATTCTTGGGGTAGCTGTACCGCATGATGTTCAAGAGCAAGTGGAAAGTGAATTGCTTTGACTGGCAGTATCCGACCATGGCCTGGATCATAAAGTTCAAGAGCGCCTTCAAGGGGGTGGCTTGCAAATAGTGCCTAAACGCATGGATCATCTTTTCAGTGTCGGACCGCGGGGTGGGTATTGCCAAAATCTCCTCAATAACTAGGGAACACTCGGCCAACCATCGGCCAACCATCTCCTGGTGATTGAACTGGAAACGCATCGTCATTTTGAGCTTTTCCGCTTGGGGAGACATTGTCCTGACGATTCTGTCTTTATACTTTTCAATATTGACTTGCTTGGCTCGATTGAATGCAAGGTACTGTTTCAAAAACTCGTCTCTATCTTTACCCCTCAACTGGTCGTGAAATTCATAAACCGGCACGGTAATCTCCTGGTCCTTCCACTTGAACCTGGTTTCGGCAATGTACCGGCACAACCCTTTGTACGTGAGCCCCCCGAATTCGTCTAGAAACGGATCGATGGGAACATTGTGCGACAAATCTTGGCGCATGTGCCCTGCCCGCAAAGCTGGTGGCGACAACGGCACCTTGCTCACAGTACAAATCTCACGCAAGGACTCTTGCAACTCGGCCAGGTCCAACTGGGCGGCAAAGTCAGATACGCTGATACCGTACTTTGTCCGGGTATGGAGAAAGTACTGCTGGAACGCGCGGCTGACGACCCGGTTGGCGGTCCTAGTCCGCGCATACGCATATAGCACCGCCGTCAATATGGCGTTGTTGACACCGGCCAGTTTTGACGACACACAGTTTTCGGCCTTCATTCGGCCCACAACCTGGTCATACTCGTCAATGGCGGTCTTGAGCCGAAACAACAACGGCGTGGGTGCGTCGGTGCCGTTGTTGTGCGCTAAGCATAGCATGGCAATCTGCATGCATTGGAGGTAATGGTCACAGCGGGCCAGCCATTTGACGTCGCTGGTCATGAGTTGGTGCGACTGCCGCGAGAGCAGACTCAACATGTCGTCAAGGTTGTTTGCGCGCACCGCTTGGATAAAGGTTGCCGATGACTTGTCGCGTAGGTCCATTATCGGCACCGAATCTTGTGAGTGTCTAGCCACGTCGTAGATCGAGGGCAAGATGGTGGGAGAGAGGATTGGCCTGCCAACGGTTTGCATAAACCTCCTCTGTAGGAGTAGACATTGGGCACATCGTATCCTTCTCATATAGGGTTCCCGAGAGGCTTTTCCTTCTCTGTTGGTGATGAGTTTTTTTTTTTTGTTCAGCTCTCTGAGCCGCAGAGATCTCTATTAAGCGCTATCTCTCTCTGCCCAATTGTCGAGAAAATTAATTTGGGGACTCATTCCCACCTTCCTTCCTCACCATCCACAGAATGTTCAAGCACTCAATTCGTTGCCTTTCCGACAAGGCTTCCAGGTTTGTGCCCAAGTCGGGCGTTTACCCCAAGGGCTATATAGTGGGCGGAATCCACTGCGGGGTCAAAAAGGACGGAGCGTCGCTCGATTTGGCCATTTTGCACAACACCCACGACAAAGACGTCTCTGCTGCCGCCGGCGTGTTTACCACCAACAAGTTCAAAGCGGCGCCCGTACAGGTATCCAAAAGAATTCTCACCGACAAGAAGGGGCAGGGGATCAACTCGTTTGTGGTCAATAGCGGCAACGCCAATGCCGTGACTGGAACCCAGGGTTTAAAGGACGCGCTAGACATGGTGATTGTCACCGACTCTATTCTCGAGAACAAGGCCAACTCGTCGTTGGTCATGTCCACTGGTGTTATTGGAAACAACTTGCCCATTGACAATATCCTCTCGGGCATCCCCAAGCTCGCGTTGCACGAGTTGGGCGACACGCACCAGCACTGGATAGACTGTGCCACCGCCATTTGCACCACCGACACGTTTCCCAAGTTGGTCACCAAGCAGTTTACGCTCGACAACGACACGTACACGCTTGCCGGCTTGTGCAAAGGTGCAGGCATGATTTGTCCCAATATGGCCACCTTGCTTGGGTTCTTTGTCACCGATGCCCCCGTGTCACCACGCGCATTGCAGCAAATCTTGAAGTATGCCGTGGACCGGTCATTCAACAGCATCACCGTCGACGGGGACATGAGCACCAATGACACCATTGTGGCTATGGCCAATGGGGCGGCTGGCGGCGAGTTGATCGACAGCGTCGCCGAGTGTGGCGAGCGGTACGCCGGGTTGCAGCGCGAAATCACCGACTTTGCCCAGCAGTTGGCCCAGTTGGTGGTTCGCGACGGCGAGGGCGCCACCAAGTTTATCAAGATCTCCATCAAAGACGCATTGTCGTACCGCGACGCCAAGAGCATTGCGTCGAGCGTGGCCAACTCGTCGTTGTTCAAAACCGCCATGTACGGCAAGGACGCCAACTGGGGCCGTATACTATGCGCCATTGGCTACGCCGACGTTGCCAAGGCAAACTCGGTCATTCCTGAACGCACGAGTGTGAAATTTATCCCCGTTGATGGGAGCCAAGAGTTGTTGTTGTTGGTCAACGGCGAGCCGGAACAGGTTGACGAAGCACGGGCCTCTGAGATCTTGGAGGCAGAGGATTTGGTTATTGAGATTGATTTGGGAACCGGTGGCGGCCAGGGGGCAAACTTCTGGACGTGCGACTTGTCCCATGAGTACATCACCATCAATGGCGACTACAGATCGTAGGTGGTGGTGGGTACCACTGCTGCTGCTTCCTATATAGCCTTACTCTAGCAATACAAAAAGTCCCGTATCTCGGCATAAACCTTGTCCAACACCTCCTCCCGCTCTATAAACAACGCATGGCCCGCTTGCGGGATGGATGCGTACTTTTTCTGTTGCAAGGGTACCTTTTCAAAGTACTGCAACAGCGCTTGTGGGGACGTTATGGTATCGGTGTCGGAATGCAAGACAAACAACCTTGTGTTTGATTGCACCGTGTCGGCATGCTGCAAGAGCCACCGGCCTCTGTTATACATCTGTAGGACCTGTTTTAATGTGCCTTCGGGGACGCACAACTCGTCGTCCATGAGCTCGTCCTGCTTTGCCTTGTTGGTGGTTGCCTGTTCAAACCCCTGTCTTGACTTTGGTTCGCGGTACGGGTAGTGGGGAAAGAAGAATGCAACTATTGACGCACAGAATAGGCTCAAGGCAGCGGGGTTTTTGCTCTCGTGAAAGGAAAGTAAGGGCCCGCTAACAATGACGTTTGAAACCTGGTGTCTATGCTTTCCCCGGTGCATATACTCCAACGCAATCGCGCCGCCCATCGAGTGGGCGATTATGTTTATGCTCTGGTTTGGGGTCTCGCTTTGGGTCTGGTTTGGGGGCTCGCTTTGGGTCTGGTTTTCCCCAAATATGTGCTCAATCACGGCATCGAGGTCAAGCAACACTTGGTCTGGGCCGCCGGTCCGGCCACGATACTTTCCCATTGATGTCTGGCCGCTCCCTCGCAAGTCGTAAGCCACGCAGTCGTAGCCAAGGGACGCCAAGTACTCGGCAAGACCAATATACATCGAGCTGTGCTCGGACCAGCCGTGCAAGACGACAAAGGTGCCTCGTCTCGGCTGCTGAGTCACGACCTTGAGCGTGTGGAAGTGGATATTGTCGTGCACCAACGTTGTATGTTGTCGCTGATATCTCTTTGTTACCGTGATTCCAACATCATCATCCTTCAACATTTGGCATACGGCTGGGGGTAAACAAAGGTTCTGCAAATTTCTAGCCTGTAATTTCAAAGGCCCAGCAGGTGGAGTCTCCCTCCCTCCCCCCCTGGTGTGTATCTATATAAGCAGATCTGATTGGCAGGCGAGAAAAGCAAAAAAAAATAAAAAATAAAATAAAAATTCGGCGGAAAAATATTTCCCGGCCGTTACTCCGCGGAGACAATGCACGATTGAAGTTCTAAATCCGATCGAGGTTTGTTGCTATTGCTGGCAGGGGCTGGTCGTGCGTTGTGGTGCATTGTGATGCGCCGCCAGCGCAGCGCTGGTTGTGTGGGTTCAAAGGGCGGGAGCATGAGTGGCGCGATGCTGCGCTACTGGCATTACCCACGGTACCCACGGTGCCCACGGCGCTGGCGACGCTGGACATGGATCTGCCCGCAATCGACGACACGCTGCTCGCCACCTTGCTCAACTTGCCCTTGAAGCTCTTCATGCTCTTGTCAATACCGCTGAGCTTGCGGGTGATTTCCACAAGGGGCCACGGCATGGCCCTGAGCAATGGGATTAGCTTGCCATAGAGCGGCAACTTGATCTCGCCTCGCCGGCCCTGCTGTATGGCCTTGACCACCCGGGATGCCACAAACCGGGGATCCAACTCCGGGGCGAGCATGGTGGAGGGCGTCTTGACGCCCTGGAACATGCCTGTGCGCAACTGGCCGGGACAAATGAGCAACGTCTTAACGCCGTGTGGGTTCAACGAAGGCGGGCCCAACTCGTACGTCAACGACTCGTGTAGCGCAATAAGCCCCGACTTGGACGCGCCGTACGCACTCAACCTCGCGGGCGACATATACCCCAACACGCTGGCAACGGTGACAATGTAGCCTCGCCTGATCAACATCATATCGGGGAGAAAGGTTTTGATGGTGTAGAAGCTGGACAACAAGTTGACCTGGATGGTGGTTTCAATCTCCTGGAAGGTCAAGTCGAGCACGGTCTTGCCCATGGTGATGCCGGCGTTGTTGATCAACACCGTCACGATGCCCACATTCCGTCGGATCAACTTGCGACTGGCAAGGATCTGTTCTCGCTTGGACACGTCGCATTTGTAGTACTCCACGTTGGCTACCTTATCCTTGTCGGTGGGTATGTTGATGTCCAACACAACAATCTTGGCACCAAGGGCGGCGATTTGCAGCACCATCTCCCTCCCCAAGCCAGTAGCGCCTCCGGTGATCAACACGATATCAAACTTGGGCTCGAAAATGTTGCCCACAACAAGATTGGACAACTGGCGAAACTTGTGGTTCAACCAGTAGAGTGTTTTGACAAGGAATGTCATTTGGGGCTGGTTGTCAAATTGCAGTGCTCACCACTACTAGCTACTCTTTTTTTTTTTTTTTTTGGTGGCAGCAACCGCCAGACAGCTGGTACAGGTGGCAGTGGGGTGGTACAAGGGTGCTGGGAGCTACAGAACACTAAACACCATCACGGAACTACTGATACAGCTGATTACGCGATTATATGCGAGTAACGAAAACACGCCAAATCAAGCTTTCTGAACAGCCCTACCTTTGTGTTTTCAAACAAGCTGCGCCTCACTTTGGCATAGCGAAAAAGGTGCTTCTCATTTTGTGTTGGCACCTCTCTCCCCTTGCCACCTATGCGCAGCCAATGGCAACAGAGAGGGGGTGTTGATGGAGAGTCTGATTCAGAGTTGAAACATTGTACCCCCATTGCCTACTCGTTGCGGGTGTAGATTGTACATGTTTTGAAACCGCGTTTTTTTTGTTCCCCTTTAGTCTCAATGGCTGTGCAATTGTGGGATAGGGGTGGGCTCAGCAGCTCTGGTGTGGGTAAATGCAAGGGGACACGAGGCATGCCTCGTGTCCTTCTCCAGTGATGGTGCTTCTTCCTAGTTCTTGACCCGCCCGCCAGCATAGCCCACACACTACGAAAGGAGTCGTATATTTGCTAAAAATAGCCACAGCCCAGGAAAGTGTGCCCCTGTGTGCAGTACATCACCCACGCAGACAAAAAAGAATTGGAAACCAAAAGGAAAATTTTTTGCCTCAATAGATTACACCCTCCTAAAGAAATCCCCAAAAAACGCCCACTACGGCTCCACCCACTCTCCTTCACTCATTGCCTAGCTTCACCATGGATAAAGTAGGACCCGTGCGCTACAGCAGTGTTGCCAACGACGCCAACGACAACGAAAAGAATGAAAACAATAGCCCCGACCAAAAGGTCAACACCAACACCCACACCACCACCACCAACACCAACACCCACACCAACACCACAGGATCTCGCATAAGATATGTCAAGGCAACCGTCATAGCCGTGTTGGTGTTGCTCAGCATATCCACCTACACATCACACTACTCGGGCTCGCTGCACAGATGCTCTCATGAGCACCACGACAATACTGTCAACTACGACGAAGCGTTGTTGCAGCTAGACCTGAGCACCACCGTATACACAAACCACACCACGGCCAACGAGTTCCCCTCCATCACCCCAGCCATCCCAAAGTTGTACACGTTGATAAAAAGAGCTGACGACAACCTGAGTGTGTCTTCTAGTGACTTCTTCAGCTTTACTTCTATCGACACCGCTGTTGACGAAACTTCAAGCAGCTCATCCGACGTGTTTACGTCGAGCTCGGCTGCAGAGACCAGCTCGGACGTGTCAACACCCGCCTCGTCTGATGACACCACGTCGTCGGAGTTTAGCACCAGCGAATCGGAAACAAGCAGTGATGATGATACCACCACCACTTCCGAAGAGTCCACGTCGTCATCTACTTCGTCAACCACCCCGTCGTCAACCACCCACACCTCCTCATCCAGCCAGCCAGAGGAAACCAGTGACACCAGCGAAACTAGCGAAACTAGCACATCCTCCACGTCGCCCACCACATCGGCCGGGTCGGACACGTCGTTAAAGTCCAAGCTGGTCACCACTTTCAGCTCCGTTGACAATGGCAGAACAATTGTGGTTACGCTGACGTCGGTGATAACCACCCAGCCAACGCAAACCGGCGATAGCAACAAGGACACCAACGGCGGCGGTTTGTCCAACACCAACAAGATTGTCGTGGGCGTTGTTGTGGGGATCGGTGGCTCCATCCTTCTTGGGTTGGTCAGTGTCTTGTTCTACCTCAAGAGGAGAAACAGCAAGGACTACGAGAGTGGCTGGACATTCTGGAGAAAGAGTGAGAAGGTGGGCAGTGACGAGTTCTTCAACGGCGAGTTGGGTGTTAGAGACAGAAACATCAACCAGGGAAGTAACTTTTAGTGCTGGTAGTAACCAATCAGCAGTATACCCCCCCCTTCCTCTATTAGCTATATGTATTTGTGTATACAGCCATAAAGAAGTCTTTTAATTTGGTGTGCCCTTCTCTCTGCCCTTCAGTCTTTTCGCGATCAAAAAGATTTTACGCGTCAGGAACCACCACCACCACCAACAACAACAACAACAACAGCCAGCACCACCGCCATGGACGTCTTCCAACAAGTAGCGGTCGACCCAAAATACACATACAAGCTACTCCAGCTACCTCCTGAGATAGCCGAGTATGTGGCAACGCCCCACGCGTCGTTGGAGCTCAAGTCAGACATTGACAATGTGGTTCTCTGTACAAACACCCAGACGTATAAAGTGCGACAGATGAACCACTCAAACACGGTGCTTATCATGAACAAGCGGGAGGACTCGCTATTAGGGTTCCAACAATGCAGCTACGAGTACGAATTGACCCCTATGGATGGGGAAATCGACACCACTGGCATTGCCGTGTATGATGGCGAAGCCGAACCAGAGCCAAACCCATCAGGGCCAAGTTTGTTTGAGTTGCGAGAAAACAGTTTGTGCTCCGACTCGGAGTTTGTTGAAAAGTGGAGGCTGATTGGGGGCTGTGAGGTTGATGGCGTTGTACGTATCATGTCCAAGAGGTTGGTCACTGACTTGTTGTTTCTTGTCGTCACCAAATTGATCAGCAATGGCCAGGAGCAGTTTACGGTGGCCGGCGTTGACGGCATTTTGGCGCCACCTTATAACAGAACCATGTTGGATAGCATACTCTACCGGTTTGCTTCCGCAACTGGAGACCAGTACACGTTGAACGACGCCAACGTCACCCGCTGGTTTGGCGTGGTGGAGTTGAGTAAGTGCAACAACATGATACAAGAGCGGGAGTTTCTCCTCAACTGGAAAGCCAGCTTGCCGCCATTCTACAATGCCGGTCTCGATCTCGTGGATCTTCGCGGAAACTACTGCGCGCCGGTGCCAGGGAGGGTGTTGCACGTCGACCCCGACAGTCTATCGACCACCGTGGCCACGCGGTTCCAGGAGTTGTTTGAGTTGGACAGGAGCTGGGTGTATGAAGACTTTGTGCCGTTCATCAAGCCGTTTGTGCCGCTGGGGAAGAAGGTGGACTCGGTGATTATCAAGTACGCCAAGAAGAAGAAAGCCGGGAAGGACAAGTATATAGTTTGTCCGAGATCGTAAACTGAACAAAAAAAATTTTGCTTCCACAACCCTAGCAAGCAACCTTTCCCCCGCCCCCGCCCCCACCACCACCGAATGGACAGCTTCTTTATATCATTGATAGTAGGTGAGTATTTTGCAATTGCACCATATGCACACAAATCGAAATACTGACACTCTCCTCAGTCGGGCGCTTGTGCTGGGACAGCCACCGATCTTGCCTTCTTCCCCATTGACACGATCAAAACCCGGCTCCAAGCCAAGGGCGGGTTCTGGGCCAATGGAGGATGGCACGGGGTATATAGAGGATTGGGGTCTTGTGTGGTTGCCTCGGCGCCATCGGCTTCGTTGTTCTTTATCACCTACGACACGTTGAAACGCGATCTACAGAGTCATATCACCTCCCCGGCGTACCGCCACATGGTTGCGGCGTCAATGGGCGAGGTTGCTGCATGTATAGTGCGGGTCCCCGCCGAAGTGATCAAGCAGCGCACCCAGGCGAGCCACTTGGGAAACGTCACCAGCTGGTCCAACTTGATGCACGTCGTGTCGAACAAGAGCGGCGAGGGTATATTCCGCGGTCTATACCGAGGATGGAACACCACCATCATGAGAGAGATCCCGTTCACGGTGATTCAGTTTCCGTTGTACGAGTGGTTAAAGGTAAAGTGGGCCGAGAATGTGCATGTCATTCCCGAGCGGCTCCACCTTGTCAAGGGCGCCCTTTGCGGCAGTGTCGCTGGCGCGGTCGCCGCGGCGGCCACGACGCCGCTCGACGTGATCAAGACGAGAATCATGTTGAGCCATAAACGAGTGGGTCCGGTGGAGGTTGTGCGGAGCATCATCAAGGACGAGGGGTGGTCGTGTTTCTGGAAGGGGCTAGGGCCCAGGACGTGCTGGATTTCCGCCGGTGGTGCCATCTTCCTCGGTGTCTACGAGATGGTTAGCGGCGAGTTGGCGAGGATAGACAAGACCCGCATGGAGTAGGTGTGTGGAGCATGGAGCATGTGTACAAAGTAATAGAACTCGGCACCCGATCCGCAAAGTCGGGGATGTCGCCTGCATGTGGGATGTGTATATATATCCGAGACATTTTTTTCTCCTCCACAGTGACAAATGTCGCGCGGGTGCACAAAAAAAAAAAGATTTTTCTGATCACAGAGAAGAAGAAAAAGGGAAAAAGGAGAAATAAAGAAAGGCAAAAACCCTACAAGGATCCCCATAGCATCCCACAGCCATGTACAAGTCGGTTATCAGCTCTAGATTCAGAGCAGTGCAGTTGGCAGCAACTGGGTTCCGGCTGGCATCCACCTCCACGTCCACCAACGCGTTCAAGCTCGCCACCATCTCACCCATCAGCTCTGCCAATCCATTGACAGGAGAGCTACATGTATCCACCCCCACGGACTCCCCCGTGCAGCCGCCCGAAGGCTCTTCGTTGACTCTCAAGTCCGCCACCCGTGACGCGTCCAAGTTTGGCACGAGGCCAATTTACTTGGACGTGCAAGCAACCACGCCCGTTGACCCACGGGTGTTGGACAAGATGTTGCAGTTCTACACGGGGTTGTACGGCAACCCCCACTCGTCGACCCACGCCTATGGGTGGGAGACCGACAAGGAGGTTGAAACTGCCCGGGCCTATATCGCGGGTGTGATCAATGCCGACCCCAAGGAGATCATTTTCACCAGCGGCGCCACCGAGAGCAACAACATGGCCATCAAGGGTGTGCCCCGGTTCTACAGCAAGACCAAGAAGCATATCATCACCACCCAGACCGAGCACAAGTGTGTACTTGACTCTGCCAGGCACATGCAAGACGAAGGTTTCGACGTGACCTACTTGCCAGTCAGCTCCGAGGGGTTGATCAACTTGGACGACTTGAAAAAGGCCATTAGAAAGGATACGATTTTGGTTTCGGTGATGGCCGTCAACAACGAGATTGGTGTCATCCAGCCGTTGAAGGAGATTGGCAAGATTTGTCGCAAGAACAAGATTTTTTTCCACACCGACGCCGCCCAGGCGTACGGCAAGATTGACATTGATGTCAACGAAATGAACATTGACTTGTTGTCCATCTCGTCGCACAAGATCTACGGGCCCAAGGGGATTGGCGCCTGCTACGTGAGAAGAAGACCACGGGTAAGATTGGACCCCATCATCACCGGCGGTGGCCAGGAAAGAGGCTTGCGGTCGGGCACATTGGCACCGCCATTGGTGGCTGGGTTTGGCGAGGCTGCGAGGTTGATGCAGCAGGAAATGGCCTACGACAAGGCGCACATTGGCAAGTTGTCGGACAAGTTGAAGCAAGGGTTGTTGTCGATCCCATCGACGCAGTTCAACGGGTCTGCGGAGCCTTTGTCGCAGTACGCCGGGTGTGTCAATGTATCGTTTGCGTACATTGAAGGCGAATCGTTGCTTATGGCGTTGAAGGACATTGCCTTATCTTCTGGCTCGGCGTGCACCTCGGCGTCGTTGGAGCCTTCGTACGTGTTGCATGCCCTCGGCGCCGACGATGCCTTGGCCCACTCCTCCATCAGATTCGGGATTGGCAGATTCACCACCGAGTCGGAAGTCGACTATGTCATCAAGGCAATCAACGAAAGAGTTGATTTCTTGCGCAAGATGTCTCCGTTGTGGGAGATGGTCCAAGAGGGTATTGATTTGAGCACCATCGAATGGAGCGGCCATTGAGTGTGGTGGTGGCTGCTGTTTCAGTAGCTGGTTTTGTATTTAATGTGTAGGTTCTGTAAACATTTGTTTTCTTTTTTTGTGTGTGTGTTTGTTTTCTTGGCCTCGGCATATATACCGTTTCAGGGCCGGAATGCGGGATGATTCACTCTTTTTTTTTTTCTTCCATTCGTTGTGAAAAAGAACTGGGCAGTTGTGAAAACATCTGACGGATACTCAACATCACTCTACACCACACCACACACCACACACCACACCACACAATGTCAGACGTTAAGAAAGCAGTCACGAAAACCATCTGTGTCCTCCCCGGTGACCATGTCGGTACAGAAATCTGTAACGAAGCCATCAAGGTGTTGAAGGTGATTGAAGCCAGCACGCCGTTCCAGGACATCAAGTTTGAGTTTAAACACCATTTGATTGGCGGCGCCGCCATCGACGCCACGGGCGAGCCATTGCCCGAAGAGTCACTCAACGCCGCCAAGTCGTCGGACGCCGTCTTGCTTGGTGCCGTGGGCGGGCCCAAATGGGGCACGGGCGCCGTGAGACCCGAGCAGGGGTTGTTGAAGATCCGTAAGGAATTGAACTTGTACGCCAATATCCGTCCCTGCAATTTCGCCAGCGAGAGCTTGTTGGAGTTATCTCCCTTGCGCCCCGAGGTCGTTAGAGGCACCAACTTGATCATTGTGCGTGAGTTGGTGGGGGGCATCTACTTTGGCGAGAGACAAGAACAGGAGGAAAGCGAGGACGGCAACACCGCGTGGGATACCGAAAAGTACACCGTTAGTGAGGTTACCAGAATCACCCGCATGGCTGCATTTATGGCCTTGCAGCACGAGCCACCATTACCCATCTGGTCCTTGGACAAGGCCAACGTGTTGGCATCGTCCCGGTTGTGGAGAAAGACGGTTGACAAGGTGATTTCTGAAGAGTTTCCAAAGTTGAGTGTCCAGCACCAGTTGATCGACTCGGCAGCAATGATCTTGATCCAGAACCCAACCAAGTTGAATGGGATAATCATCACCAGCAACATGTTTGGCGATATCATCTCCGACGAAGCCAGCGTCATCCCGGGGTCTCTTGGTTTGTTGCCCTCGGCCTCGTTGGCGTCGTTGCCCGACACCAACACTGCGTTTGGCTTGTACGAGCCGTGCCACGGCAGCGCTCCTGACTTGCCTGAAAACAAGGTGAACCCAGTGGCCACGATCTTGTCGGCTGCGACAATGTTGAGGTTGAGTTTGGATAGCGTCAAGGAAGCTGAGGCGTTGGAGGAAGCCGTTAAGCAGGTGTTGGACAGCGGAATTAGAACTGCCGACTTGAGAGGCACCAGCACCACCAAGGAAGTTGGCGACGCAATCGCCTCCAAGGTGGGCGAGATCTTGAAAGCCAAGGCGGCTTAAGACGGACAGCCCCAATATGTGTATAATAACTAAAAATTTACTGACTTGTTTAACATTTCCGCCAATTGTGCAATCGAGTCGTCCCTCATGGTATCGTGCAATGGCTTGGTGGTTTCGTACGCCTGGGCAATCGTAGCGTCGCTCGAGTCGGATGCCGTTCCCCACGGCCGGACTACCTGGTTCTGCAACGGGGTTTCACTAGACGAGTGGAACTCATCGTCGCTGGTCAATGTGGCCATGCTGGTGTTGGCATGGAAGGGATGTAGCGAAGCCAACGTCTGTAGCTCGGCCAGCTCCTTGCCAAACTGCTGGTCGATTATGTTGCCGAAATATTCGGCGTACATTGACTGCGGAATCGACTGGTCCGACTCATTTCTGGGTATTACCTTCTTGGGTGGTGGGAAAACTACTGTTGTCTTTGTAGTGGTTGTCTTTTCATTGGTTGCTGTCGGCGCTGGAGCTCCTCCATTTGAAAACACCTTTGCTGGTGGAGCAAAGTCAGAAAAGATCAGCGACCGGTCTGAGGGTGTTGTTGCCGACCCCTTCAGGGCCCATGAAGAGTGTGACTCCACTCTTGTCCTCTTTTTCATCTCATCCAAGTCAACAACATACGCTTTGATATCCTCGTCATGTTCAGAGACTGCTGAGTCGTTAAACTGGATGACATCCGACACATCAAGGTTTTGTGACAACTTTCTCACCTCGTTATTCAAAAACGAAGCTTCACGACTGGCACTCACGGCCTCCCAGTTTGGCGAGCCATCTTCAATCGTGCTTTCCGGGAGCGCTGCAAGTGTCGAGAGGTTGCCGAGCTTCCAATTGGTGATACCGTTCATCCCGCTTTCAATCGTTGCTACGCGCTTGATGGTCGATGGAGCCTCAACCTCGGTTGGCAAGGGCAAATTTACCGCGTCGGTAGTGGGGAACGCAGGGGGGAACTGGAACATTGGCGAAACTTTAATGGAGGGAATGCTTGTGTGTCCCACAGGTAACTCCACCGCCGGAGCTGTTTGTGGAGCTGTTTGCGGGGCTATCAAAACTGTTTGCGGAGCTGTTTGCAAAACTGTTTGTGGAGCTTGCAAAACTGTTTGCGGAGCTGTTTGCAAAACTGTTTGTGGAGCTGTTTGCAAAACTGTTTGCTTGGTTGTCGCCTCGCTTGCATAAGAGTCAGCCCTTATTTGCCGCTCAAGTATTGGTTTATACAACTTGGTGTACTCAAACTTTGTGCCTCGCGGAATAAAGGTTTCGATATTCTTCCTTTGCAGCAAGGAGGGTGTAGTCTTTGTGGTTGGTTCCTTAACCACTGCGCCTTTGGTGGATGCACCTTTGGTGGCCGCACCTTTGATGACTGCACCTTTTGATTTGCTTGCGCTTCTACTGGGCTTTCTCTTTCCAAACAACCAGTCTAGAAGTGACCTGCTTCGCTTCAACTCAGGTTCTGCTTCTGCTTCTGGCCCTGCTTCTGCCTCTGCCGGTGGCTCCACAGCCGGCACAGATATTGCTCTAGAATGCGTTCTGTCGTGAACTTTTGGTGCGACAGTTTTCGCATCCTCAATCAACCTGGCTTCGTCTCGCCCCATGAAGTCGTTGGCGATATACCTCAAATCCTGCGCGTTCCCTCTGATCAACACCTGCGTCACCGGATTATACGTCAGAAAGATGTTCCGGTACGTGGCCGCCATTCTTTTCCTGAGGTACCTCTGCACATCATCGACAACAACAACCTTGTGGATCTGTTCCCCGCGTGTCCTGTCATACCCGGTGATCTGGACCTGGCCCTCGTCCACAAATGACGCTTGCAACAATAAAAGCAAACGGGGGTGCGCTTCCAAATACCGCGGGACGTCAACCCTCATGTTGAGGAAAAGGACAAATGGGAGCTTGCACGTTTCGTCGTCGTACACGGAAGCATCATGGGCGGTGTAATACGCACTTAGCCCGTCATCCCTTGCTCTGAACAAATGGAACGGGGTGGCCTTGTGCAACACCCTCGACTTGTTGATCAACTCAATGATCCGGTGCGACTCGCCCGGAACATTGCCCTCGCTGCTGATCTGGTAGCTCTTGGTGTACTCCAAACCGCGGTTCACTGTTTTGAACCCTCCGCTCAAGAACCTAATGCAATCGGTCCCCCTGCCGTCGACGTACGACGTTGCCACCACGTCGTTGATGTCGCACCAGCAGCTGACTTCCATCGACGGTAAACATCCTAGCTTCGGCAAGGGCTTTTCGTTAATCAACGAGTGCATCAACACGTCGGAGACGCACAACCTTTTGACGCCATTGCTTTCGCGGGGCAAGTAGTGGGCGTTGTCAACAACGGTAAGGAACAACAAGTGGTCGGAAAAGATGATGAGGACGTCAACGTCGTGGAGCGTGTTTGGGCTTTCCTTGGTATTCTTCAACTCGTAGATCCCCACAACTTTCCGGGTGAGCCAGCCGTACTGCAACTCGGCGGGCCATTTCGTGGCGAGCTCGGTCAAAATCTTCCCCGTGGGAGTAAATATCCTCTGCTTGATGTCGACCTTTTCCTCCTGGGTCCCAAACGCGTCAATGACCTCGACTGCCGCGGTGTAGTATTTGCGAACCACCTCCTCGTCGTCGATGCTCCACTGTTCAAAGTTTCTCTGTTTGAGGTTTTCGGCATCCACGGCCTGCATCAATCTCTGCAATATGAGTTTCAACCGCGGGAGTTCCATCAACGACCCGGTGACGATAGAGTCGATTCCGCGGACAGTGTATGCCTGCAGGTTGATATTGGGGTTCTCCATAACGTTTTTGCGGTTTGCCGTGGCAAACTTGGTGAGCCGCTTGAAAAAGTCGTCCTTCAAGTTGGCTTCGTGTCGAATGAACGCCTTGTAGAAATACGGCAACACAATCCCCACCGCACGCATCACCTCCACAAAGTTGATGGCATGTGCCCGTTTTAGTGCGTCGTGCAATATGCAGTTGATACGGGTGATTTCGTCAATTGTGGGGGGCAACACCTGGTTTATTTTGTGGATCCCACTAGAAGTTTTGGCAAGCACACTCACGCGCAAGGGGATGATGAATTGCTGCAACAAGTCAACGAGCCCCATGGTGAAGTTTGTCTGCACCTCTAGCAACTCGCCAACGATGGACTGGATCAACGTGCTGTGCGGTATATTGGGCAACGGCTCGGTGCTTGGCACATAGAGAGTCTGCATTGCCTCGGGCGAGTACTCCAACAACGGGTCAAACAACTGGTCGAGCTGCTCGCCGAGTAAAAACACCAACCTGTTGTTCGCCTCGACTCTTTTCTCGTCCTCGCTGCCCCCAGCAGACGAGTTGTTGTAAATTACATCCATGCCATACGACTTGATACAGTGTGGTTGCACGAGCCCCATTTGCAACAACTTGTCGCCCACCTTGGTGCCCTCCATAAGCTGCATATTATTGGCCAAATCGCCGGCATTGGTCTCGTCCCACCTCACCAGCACCTCGGCCTTGGGCATGTCCCCATGGTGGTTCAATACCCTGCTTGCGTTCTTCAAGTTGCTGATTGCCAATGCTCGCCGCACAGAAGACGTTTGGTGTTCTGGTAGTAGGTTTTCGCAGCTGGGCCAGAAGCGGGAGTTGGAGTCAAGAATCATTCTGTCGTAGGACGACACGCCGTACTTGGTGATTGACTTTGCCGAGATCTTGTTCTTTTTGGAGTACACCACCGTGAGCACCTGCTCAAAGAGGTCTTTGTCGTAGCCCTGGTAGATGGTTGCATGGGGGAGGATCCTGTTCCACTCGTCAACAGAGGTGGTTTTCTTTGGCGTATTGTCAAATTGTCCTTGTAATGGAGGCACCGTCAACCTGTCTAGGTCATCGTGATCTCCACTTTGCCTGGCGGAATGTTTGTTCACCTCTTGGAAAAACGCAGCGTCGTGCTCACCAGACGTATATCTCTGGTACACCGACATTTGGATGGTTCTGGTGTTGGTGCGGAGAACAGGAAAGAGCACCTTCTGTGCTTATGTCTATATATTGCAATCGAGATCTCCGTATCTCGAAACTTTTCATTAGCCTTGTTTATATTTCTTTGTTTACATTTATCTAGATTTGGGCGTGCAACCGATGGGTCACGTGATTGGTATCCGCGCCCCCCCCTCCCCTTTTTGGTCTAGCCACAAATACCTCTAAAACGTCACCAACTTGGGATCCCTGGGCACCCCACTCTCGTCAATACCGTGCCTGCCAAACTCTCCCCGCGTGAATTCTAACCTCGCCTCATCGAACCCGATCCCCTTGCTGTGCATAATCTTTTTGATCTCTTCCTTGGCCCATTCGCTCAACCCCTTTCTCGTGTCGCCACTGCTGATGTTACTCTCCAAGTCGAAATTCAAACTGCTCAATCCATCAGCGGCGTCTTCGTCAAAAGAGGCCAAGGTATCGTAGTACCCGCTCTCCATTCTTTGACGCGTGCGGTACCTGTCATGAAACTCCATTATCTTGTGTCTAAAATGGAAAAGGAGACCGATGGCGGCGATTATGAGGAATAGCACCACATACGAAGACTTGATGCGCGATTCTCCGGCGGCGGTATACATGTAACTCACAGAATGGTGCTGTGCTCCCTCTGTGGATGTTGGCCCCTCTGTCATGGGTGTGGAACTTGATTGTGACGCCATTGGCGGTTGGCAAAAGGTGTGACACAATCGCAGCTAAAAAAAAATTAAAGGGAGAGGGAACGCAAAAAAACGTGTCCTCCAGCCCAAATATGATCCAGGGTAAATACAATACTTTTCTTGTCTTTTTTTTTAAAAAACTATACAGCAGGAACAGTCTCTGAACCGGTTCCTCTTATACTTACAATCTCGAGGCGTAGCTGATCTTCAAGGGTCTGCCGCCATATACGTAGTTGTTCAACTGGGTGAGGGCAGCGTCTGCTCCCTCGCGCAACTCATATTGAACAACCCCGTTTCCAGAAGGTCTGCCGTCGTCGCCGTACTGGATCTCGGCCAAGGAGGTGCGGCCCACGCTTTCAAACAAGTCGTACAAGTCGTCGTTCTGGGTAGCAAACGGCAAGTTTGCCACAAACACCGTCTCCGATGGCTCGCCCCCGCCAACGACGCCTTGCGTGAACTCGGTGTTCTTGTTGGCAGGTGGCCGGTAGGCGTCTCTTGCCCCGCCATAGCCAGAGTCTCTCTGCTCGTACCTCAGCTCGTACCCACCTGCACCGGCGCCGCCAAACCCACCAACGCCGCCAGCTCCAGCACCACCTGCTCCACCTGCTCCACCTGCTCCACCTGCTCCACCATCGCCCCTGGGGTTGCCGCCCTTGCCGGGACGCGCGTCCAATTGTCTGCCTTCAAGCTCGTAGCCGGAAAACAACTCAACCGCCTTGTCTGCTTCCTCTTGGGTTGGGAAAATGACAGTACCAAACCCACGAGACTTGCCGAAATTGTCGGTTCTCACGTCGGCCCTAATAACATCACCGGCTTCTCTCATCAAATCCTTCAACGCCTGCCAGTTTATGCTGAATGGCAAGTTGCCAACAAACACCTCGTACCCTGACTTGCCCAGGGCAAAATCTCTCTCGCGTGGTGGAGGAGCGCGGCCGGAGGCGTCTCTGCCCCTGTCAAACCTGTCTCCCCTTTGGTCGTGATTTCTGTCGCGGTCTCTAAAGTTCTCCCTCTTTTCTGGAGGCGGGTAGTCCTGTCTAACAAATATCTCGCGGCCATTATACTCGGAGCGGTCGAATCTGCCAATTGCGTCCTTGACTTCGTCTTTGGAGGTGAATTCAACCGTTGCCATTCCTCTTGACCGGCCTCTTTGCGTGACAATGTCTGCCCTCAACACTTGGAAGTTGCCAAACAATGCACGGACATCGTCAGACGTGGTTTCGAATGGAATATTACCAATAAATATAGAATTATCATAGTTTCTCTCCGTTCTTGGCCGTTGTGACTCGTCCGTGGGCAGCTTGGCCCCAGTGGCATAGCTATCTCTTCCGTAATCTCTTCCACTGAACCCCTCGCGGCTGTAGTCTCTGCTTCTTCTTTCGCCGCCCTGAGCTTCGCTGCCGCTGCGAGAGTGGCCCCCGCTGCCACGGTCGGTGCCGTAGTCTCTGCGCGAGTACGTGTCCCTGGAAGCGTCTGGTTTGTCCTCGGCTGGCTCCAGTCTTTCTCTCACTGGAGAACGTGAACGGTCCTAGCTTGGGGTTAGCAACAATGTCTGGAAGTAAGAAACGCCAACAGAGAGGGAAAGAAAGAAAAAGAGACAAAGTAAAAGCAACAAGATAAAGCACACACCCCTTTGGTGCTGTAGTACCATCGCATCGCCTTCTTCAGCAAGCAGTAGCAAGCAGTAGCAAACACCAGTTCAAGCAAAGTCAAAGGCAGCACGTAGCAACTGTTCCTCCTGTTCATCCCCAGCTCGCCACATGTCTTGGTACCACCAGTTGTTCTACTTGTCACCATCTCTTTCCACCTCCAACTTCAGCGCCATCAAAGAGCACAAACTAAATGCCAACACATACTCTTGAATAATCGTCAATATCCATATCTATCCTCGTTTTATGCACCACCGCAGGTTGTCTATGTCGGATCTGGGTGAGTGAAGATTTTCGTTGGTTGAACAACTTTTTTTTTCTGTTCTTTGCTCCCCTCTACGAAGCACTAGTCACGATACACGACTTGGGTGGTTTGTAGCATTCTCTATAGAAAGCTATGCTAGCTTACACAGTGTGGTGTATACCATTACTTTTCGGGAAATGGCAACACCAACCGTCTCTCCACCTCTGTTTCCTTATTCACCTCCTCCTCGCCCTCAAACTTTAGCCGCACGTTTCCATCCTTTCTGCTCCCAACAACAACAGCCGGGTAAAAGGTGGTGGTTTCAGGGTACCTCGCAAGCACCTTTGTCCCATACACATAAGTGGTCAACTCTTTCACGTCGGCCTTTGGAGGAATGAGCAACAATTCCTTCCAGTTCGCCTTGAATGTCTGCCCGGGGTTATTGTTCTCGTCCGGCTCAGGGTCTCTGATCTCAAACTTCAGTCCGTCGGTGCCAATAACCTTGACCACCTCGCACTGGATCCATTCTTCCGAGTGCCGGTTCTTGAGCTTGTATGCCACCTCGGACCCAACGAGGACCGGCTCGCTGGGGTTATACTTTGAGGTCCAGAACGAGCGGCCGGATCTCTTTTTGGTTTTCTTGGATTTCAGATCCGGGGTGGGTGGAGCCGCGGTTGATTTGGCGGTGCTTCGAGACAAACGTTGCTGTTGCTGCTGTTGCTGCTGTTGCTGCTGCTGTTGCTGGGGAACGGATTTTTGGGTCTTGGACGAGGCGGTGTGTTTCTCGTGCTCCTTCTCCCTCTCTAGCTGGCGCTGCAAGCTCTGGATTATGCGCTCGAGGTTCTGCTGGGACGTGTCTATTAGACGCTTGGCGGTGCCTATGTTTGACTTGTGGTCAATCAACTCCTCCTTGAACTTTACAAGGTCTTCTGGGGAAAGCGATGCAATCTCAGCATGGGTTTTCGTCACACCATCAAACGATATCGAAGCGTTGGAGTTGCAAATATCCTGGAGGGCCGTGATTGCAATGTCCCAATTGCCTTCAATCTGTGGCATGGCTACTGTTGATCAAGGAATATATTTTGTTTGTCCTTTTTTTGTTTTTGTTTTTTGATTCATTTCCCACCATGGTGTTCTTTGCCCTAGCGTCGCTAGTAGAGCTTGTGTCGTCGCTACGGCAGCTCTCGTATAACAAGCGGAGAAAGTCCATCTACGGCATATCATACGACTATGTCTTGCTTCATCTTATACAACACCTCGCCTCGGCCACGTCGTCGGGTGCGTACTACTCGCCAACCATTGCCAGTCAATACGCCAGTCGATTCCTGGTACATCCACACATCCCCATCTCGCGGCCCATTTTCCTCGCCGACTTGCTCCAGGTGGTCGTCACATGCTTGCTTATTGTCCAGCTCGTCGTGTATAACCGCACGCGAAACATCAACCAGAGCATAAGCCACTTTAACGTGGGGGTTCTAGCCTTTCTTGTTATCCCGTTGTTTTATTTATTCCAGCAATGGGCAGGGGGGAAGGGCACCGTCAATGCGCTCGACTTGGTGGACTATATTTGGGTGTTGGGCAGGGCTGCCGGGGCAATCAAGCTCGTTCCGCAGGTTTCCATGAACTGGTTTGGCTCGTGTGTGTCCGGTTTACACCCTCACTGGTTGGCGTGTCAGATATTCATTGCTTTGTGCTGGTGGGTTGGAAAGTGGGCCATGACGGAGAAGTGGTGGGATATACCGGTAAACTATGCTCCGTGGCCACTTATTATTGGCACCAGCATCAGCGCGGCTGCGTTGGTGTACCAACAGGTGATCTACGGAAAGAACAAGCCGACCTTGGAGTTGTATATGAAAGGGAGTCAAGAAGAAGTACCCTAGAGGTGTATGTGTTGATTCGTTTTTTTAAAATTCCTTTTTACGTTTCAAGTTCTTCTTTACAACTTCCCACCGAGTAGTTTCACTGCTAGTTGAACGCCATAGGAAATCCTTCTATCCTCGTCAACGGCATACTTTGGCTGCGCCGTTCCCGTTCCCTGCTCCTGGTCTCCACCATCGACGTTCTGCACTACAACCGACTCCATGGGCACTTCCTTGGGCTGGAAATCTTCGAGCGTCAACTCGCTCACGTGTTCCATCAAGTGGTCAATTTCGTGTTTCATCTTTCGCTTCAACTCGGGGTCCTTGGTGATGATGATTGCATTGCTCTCCAAGTCACACGAGTATGCCCGCTTGGTATAGTTGCTCGATCCAATAACGGCGATGCTAGGCTCTTGCTCTTCAGGGACAGACACCCACAACCCCTTGGCGTGGTAGGACCACCCGCCAGGGGTGTTGACAATGCCGTTTTGCCACTCGTACACGGTGATCATGGTGCTCTTTCCAAGCTGCCTCACCTGCTCAAGGAACCTCTTGGCAAATAGGAGGTACGCTTCGGGCAAGTAGTACGAAACGCCAGGGGACTTGTAGAACGAGTTGGCCTTGGGCGACGCGGTGATGACCACCCCCTCAGCCGTTCCGTTCAACAACCGCTCTTGGATCTGCGGCAACATATTGAAATACCCCGCTGTGAACCACCACTTGATCGTGGGCGAGTCCAAGTACGACAACACTCGCAAAACGGCGGGTTTTTCCGTGCTGATATCCTGGTTGGCGGGGAACAAGGGGGTGAACTGCGACACCGGGTACACAATGGTGTCGTAGCTGTGGTGGTCCTTGTGCTCGTCAAACGACGACAACTGGTGCTGCTTGAGCAAGGGCGCAATGTGGTGCGACGAGTCGCTGATGAACCGTTGCAAGTTCATGTGTGGCTCGCACGACGTGTTGGATGTGGGCCACGTCATTCTGAAACCCTGTTGTAGTTTCGATGTCGACACAATCTGGTACGACAACGAGGCAATGGCGGTATGGATCCTGTAGTAGTAGTCGGCAATATTCTTGCTCTTGAACAAGTAGTACCTGTCCTGTCTATCGGTGAAGTAGTCCTCCGACAAGTTGGCTCCGCTCAAGATCAACTCATTGTCGAACCCATACAACTTCATGTGCTGCAACCCCCACCCTTCGTTGATGCGCTTGGGCGTGATGTGCTTGGTCAATCCGGCCAAGTGCGGCGTGTGGTACATTCTAATGTCCACTCTATACTTGCCGTACTTTGCCTCGAGCGGCACGAGCAACGAGGCCGAGCACGTGTTTGGCGCCTCCCTCGTGCCCCTCAACGCATCGGTGAGGATAAACACCCGCAAGTCCTGGTTTTTCGCCAAGGCGTCATCAAGGCACTGGATCAACTCGTGTTGCGACTTGCCAATGTATAGCGACGAGAGGTAGACGCGGTGCTTGGCCTGGGAGATCTTGTGCTTGAGGGTATTGTAAAACTCTGATGGCTCGGTGATGATATCAATGTCGCCCTTGTTGAGCAAGAACCTGGGGGCTATACTATCCAACTGCAGGAATATCGTCTTTAAACGGGGGTGGAATGTGTTGACATCGCTGCTGTTGTTGTTGGTGGTGGTGGTGCTGTCACTGTTGTTGCTGTTGTTGGCGGCGCCCGTGATGATGTCGGGCAACGGCGGGTTGTTTGTGGTGTACTGCCTGATGGTCTGCGGAGGCCTGGAGAACAAGTAGTTATAAATAGAAGATATCATGAGTTGTCTTCTGAACATATATAGCAAACTGATATTTTTCCTGCTGTGTGTGTTTATGTATATTGGGATTCTTGGCTACACAGAGAGAGAGAGAGAGAGATAGGAAAAATTTTCTTTTCCCGTTTGGAAACCTCTCAACGGCGCGCGGAAGCTCGAGCCGCCGCCGCCCCTCCGTGGTGGAAACAGAGGGGGGGTATACCACTGCAGAGGGGAAGACCTCTCCTCCTTTTTTGGTCCCCTTTTTTCCTCTTCTCCCCACCCCTCTCTCATTGACTATAGCATCCACTCTCTGGTCGCTTAAACTTTTGCCCCCCTCTGCTTCTGCTACTGCCAGCGTATAGTTCCTCCGAAAGAGAAACAAAATTTCATGTCGTGTGAGAGATAACGCACAGAGGCATACAGACACAAGTGGCAAAAGCACTGAAGGGGAACGAGATACGAAAGTGTAGCTGTGCATGTACAGCCAATGTAAATACATATCTTACACCATCTCTTTTAGTGTGGAGCAATCAATCAGTAGCACAGGTATCCCAGTTTCACATCAAATTATGGCGAAATTGCAATGAAACGTGCAAAAATGTGGAGTGGTGCATGATACCCTCTACTCCACTTTTCCAAGCCCCGGTCTCAGTCTCGGTCTCGGCCCCTGCCCCGAAGCCCATTGGCCATGCCATGGGCTGGTGTTGTTTGCTACCTTTTTTTTTATTACCAGAAATGGTGAAAAGTTTTGTGCGGGGGTCTCCAATGTTATAAGCCTTGTTCAATTTCAATCTGTCTATGTACATGTGTTGCCTGCTTCATCACCTCGTCTTGGCACCCACTGCCTTTACAATCATGACGTCGCCATCTTCAACCTCATACTTTTTCCCATGCCTATACTGCTTGCCGCTGCTTTTCAACTTGCCCTCGTCAAACACATCAACTCGTTTCAAGTCGTCCCACTTGTACACGGTCGCATTGACAAACGTCCTTTGCAAATCGGTGTGAATCACCCCGGCCGCTTCTGGCGCCAGACTGCCCTGGCGCACACTCCATTGGCGTGCTTCAAGGGGGCCACAGGTGTAGAACGAGATGAGATTGAGCACCTCGCGCATGGCATCGACCGCAGGGCCAATTGCCGAGCCCTGGCCACGGCCGTGGCCGTGGCCGATTGTAGATATGTAGTCGTCCAACTCAGCTCCCGAGAGTTCGTTGAGCCGGGTTTCGTAGAGGGCGCTAAAGAGTAGCATCTTGTCGTTTGGCGCGTTTTCGCCAATCCACTCCTGCACTTTTGGGGCAAATTGGTTTTGCCCACTCCCATACTCCTCCTCGCTGACATTTAGGAGGTACACCGTGGGCTTGGCCGTGAGGAGATTCAATCCGTTGATAAGGTCAATCTCCTCGTCGGCCCACACGCCATTGGCTACCTTCACCCCTTCGTAGAGCAGTTCCGAGAGCTTGTTCAACACAAGCTCCATCTTTTCGGCGCTGGCCTTCATCCCGGGCTTCTTCATCATCTTGCCATTCTTGTCCAACTCGTTTTCGATAATCTCCAAATCCTTTAGTATCAACTCGTCGTTGACAATCATCAAGTCGCGGCACGGGTCCACTGTCTGCTCCACATGGGTGATGTCGTCGTCAATGTACCCCCTCACGACTTGGAAAATGCCATCCACCTGGCGTATATCGTTCAAAAACTTGTTCCCCAACCCGGCCCCGCTGCTGGCGTTTCGCGTCAACCCGGCAATGTCCCACACGGTGAGGTTGGTCGGCACTTGCTTGCCCGAGGCAAATATGGCCTGGTAGTGGTCGAGCTTGGTGGAGGGGACCAACACAATTGACTTTTCGGGCTCAATCGTGGCGAAGGGGTAGTTTGCCGGGTTGCCCAAGGTTGATTTGGTCAAGGCTTGGAAAAATGTCGACTTGCCGACATTGGCAAGGCCAACGAGACCAGCAGAGAGGTTGTTGGATGGCCGGACAAGGGACTTTCGTGCCAGCTGCAGGTGAGACTGGGCGTGGCCATGGGCCCTTGCTAGCCTCACTGCCGTGGTGGTAAACTGCCGCACACTCATCTGATGGGAATGTCTATTTTTTTTTTTTTTCTTCTTTCCTTCTTTGGCTTTTTATTTCTATTTGGTATATATTACTTAAAAGCATAGGTCGACCTCTCTCTGATTCTCTTTCCGTACTTGTAAAACAAAAAGGGTACCGGTATCATAAGTGCTCCCAAACATCCCACAAGGGTAGATGCCCATTTGATTTCCAAATTGACAAACATTTGGTGGGAAAATAGCGGGAACGCCGCTCCAAACGCCGATCGGATAAATGTGTTGCCTGCCAACGCCGAGGCCGTCACAAACAAGTAGCAATCAATGATGTAGTTCATTGTGGGCAAAAAGATCAACATAAGACCGTTTCCCACAAAGAACGCGCCAATGGTGGGGACGATCCAGTGCACCTGTTTGGGGAAATCGCCCGACCACCCGAGCCAAAAGATGCCAATGACAAAGGTGAAGGAGCCCAACATAACGGGGGGCAATCTTTCCTCGGGCACGGGCTTGCCCCCGTTGGCGTCCATGGCCCTGATGTATCTCTTTTCGAAAAGCACCATCACGACACCGCCGGACAAGACTCCGAGCAACATCGCCAAGTACGGCAACTCGCCCACCCCCATGCTCCACCCGTACCGGCCCTGGAAAATCAAAGGCACCGCGGTCAAGAACATATAGAGCATGCCGTAGATGAATGCGTTGTAGATGGAGACCAAAAAGATGATGGGCTCGGTGAATAGCAACTTTAACGGCCGGGCAATGTTGTTCCTGACAATTTCATTCAAGTTGAGCTTGACCTCCTCGTGCGGGGCAAAGATGCCCCAGTTGCCGGTGCGTCTTCGCAACACCTCGGCCTTGCGCACCAAGAGGATGGGGTGGTGGGTCTCTTCCAAAATAAACACGTTCATAGTCAACGCCAAACAGCCAATCAAGGCCGAGAAATACGACGTCCACCTCCACCCCAACCCGGGGTTCTTGACAATAAACCCTCCCAAAATAGGGGCCAACATGGGCCCACCAAACAAAATGGCGGCAAAGATGGAAATGGCGGTGCCTCGGACCTTGGCCGAGAACAAGTCCACCATGGTGGCTGGCGCCACCACCAAGGGCGCCGACCCGACAAACCCGGCAAAGAAACGACAGAGCATGACTGTTTGCAAGTCCTTGGCAGTGGCCACGCCAAACTGGAACGCCACGTATCCCAACCCGGAAACCACCATGACGGGTTTCCTGCCAAACAACTCAGAAAGGGGGCCATAGATAACGGGGCCAGCAGCGAAACCAAACACGTACAACGACGTGCCCAACGCCGCGACGGTGACGCCAACGTGGTAAATCTCCATAATCGTTTCGTTCGACAACGAGAACATTGCCGACCCCATGGACACCGAAAGGGCGGCCAACCCCACCGAGGCGCAAAAGAGCATCTTTTTGTAGATGGAGTAGTTGTGCGGGTGTTTGGGGTCGTTGAGGCCGTCAAAGCCCACGGTGTAGGGGGTTCTGTCCGGCAATGAAGGAGGGTAGGGTCTGCCGTCGCCCATGGTGGGCAAGGGCTCATCGGACGACTTGGCCCGTTCTAGCAAGTTTTCGGTGTTTGTGATTCTGCGCGAAAGGGACCTCGAGGCAGACGCTTCTGACTCGATCCGCGAGAGCTCGTTGCCGCCCGGGGGCACGTACTCCTGGGGCACGTTGCCCTTTTCTGGGTCGGTGCCGTTGAATTGCACGGGGATGTCGCTTTCTGTGGTGAGGTCGCTCGCGGTTGCAAGGTCGCTGGAGTCGTTTGTCCGCATCCTGCTTGTCCTGCTTATGTTTGTCACTTGACGACTGGGCTGCTGCGACATGGTGGGTGGAGAACAACAAAAGGAAAGAGATATAAATAGCAAAGTGGGAATGCAACTGCTTTATATTTTTTTTTGGGGATGGGTGCGGAAAGCGGATGACAAATTTTTTTCCCTTTGTTTTTGTTGTGTTCCATATTGCCGTCATTGTCGGTAGATCGTTTTCTTTTTTTTTGTTTGTTGGAATCCCGGATGTAAAAGAATGGGGCCATTGTGGATGGGATGGAGAGGGGGTCCAGAACACCAGCAGTGGCCAATTCCGGTCCACATAGACTTTAGAAAGCATGGCCTAGGGCCCAGGGCCTCTTTTTCTTATCCTACCGACCCGGTGAGCCCACTGCTTGATGAGCAAGGGTTGTGAGCAAGGGCACATACTGCTGCTGCTGCTGCTGCATCACGGACTTTAAAAAAATAGAACCGTCCAGCTGAAATCGGGGACAAAGGGGAAGGGGAGGGGAAAGAGAGACGGCAGTATTTCGTTGAACCTTAAGACACTCTCCCCCCTTTTGTAGAGAGCATACGCCGCGTATGGCGCTAGCCGACCGGCATCGGCTGTATTTTTTCCGAAAGGACTTGTCAACCAGAACAAGTCCGTGCTCTTTACAACAGAAAAAAGGGGATTTTGCCGGCAATAAAAACAAAAGCGGAATTCACAGGTCCATACCCTGAGGGAGTGGCGGAGCGGGCGAGGCGGGCGAGGCGGAATATCAAGAGGTTTGTTGGTGCTTCTGGCCAGATAAGTGGCTTAGATAATGCCTAACAGCACAGCCAACCTCCAATAGCCGAACATTGGTTGCCTGGAAAGGAAAGGAAAGAGATTGGCCTATAGGTAGTGGCATGGTCTTGGCTGAACAGTTCTTTGCACATGGTAAGAAGAGAAGGGGAGGGAAAGCGGCTCCATAATTGCCCAAAATAGAAAGATGACTTCCTTCCTCGGCTACACGTGTGTGCCAGCTCAATGTGGTGGCAAGGGGCAGCCACATTTTCCCGTTTTTGGCCGTCATGGCGATAACGTACTCCGTTTCAGAACGCGTCTCGAGCATTGAGTGAGAGAACCCTAATTGTAGTCTCATTGTGACACTTGGTTGGCTTTCGTGGTGGGCTCTTGCATGAAGCCTTGCGTCTGTGGTGCCGGCACCAGGCAGGTCTCGTCTATGTATTGGCCATGGGCACCTCTGCTATCACCACATCTTCCTCGAGTAAGGTTTTTTTTTTTTTGGCTTTGTGAGAAACTCAAACTCTCGCGCCCAACTGGGCAATAAATGTGAAATATAAACGCTAGCTTAAGCTTTTATCCGTGAATACCAAAAACAATAGAGACGGGTGAGTTGTTTTGGTTTTTGACTAGTTCTGCACATCTTTTCTCGAGTTCAAAATCGGCAACTATAAGAAATGTAAACAATGGTGTGGAGGAGAGGGGAGAACCGGGGAGGCGGATATAACCAAGATATAACCACGAAAATAGTGAAAGAAGGTGAGATTGGAGGTTGTGCTAAGCAGGTTTAGTTGGTCCCCACTAACTTCAAGTATTATTTAATGCGGCTTAAAGAGCCATGATGGGGGTTTCTACCCTTTAGCTTCAGCCTCACGCTCGTTCTCTCCCTCTTTGGAACATCCCCTTCTTCCCCCCCCCCCCCCCCCTGCTATCTCCTTAAAGTCGCCAAAATTTCATCCCTTATTCGTTGCGGAGATTACCAAGAGTGGAGGAGAGCTTTCACAAACCCGCCTGCAGTTCGAGCCCAAACCCAAACTTTGTAAAGTAACTGGATATGGATAAACTTTCTTCCTTCCTTCTGGTTGGACCAGCAAAAAACGGGGTTGAGAATATCCTCTCCACTTAGGGAAGTAGCGGTTAGAAGAATCTTTGAAAAGTAGAGGTATCATTTGGGGGAAGCAGTTCTGGGATGGGTGTTGGTATAAAAATGGTCTTGTTTAGTGTGGTTGAGGGCTGGCCAAAGAGAAAGTGACACAATATGGTGCGAGGGCGGGTAGCGACAGCAAGGGCGTTCTCGCCTTGTCTTTAGACTATTAACACCGAAAGGTGCAGCTGGTCAACAAACCTGTGTCGCGTCTGTTAAATGCGTTTTCAAGTATGCTCTCCCAAAACCTTGTGTCCGTGTTTCGGAGTTTGATCTCCTATTGCATAAGCCAGACCAAAACGGAGTTGCCCGCCCGTGATCTCCTATTGCATAAGCCAGACCAAAACGGAGTAGAGGCAGCTCAACATTCCGGTTGGAGCTGGATTCCTCGATCGTTTCCCCCACTGTCCATATACTGTACTGGCAGAGTGATATAGTCTCTATGAGAGACCGCTTATACCACTTGACATACCGAGTCCGGTGTAAAAGGGTTACCAGTAGAGCCACACCCCATTTTTTGGCTTGCCACAACTTCCGTGGAGCTTCTGAAGCTGGTGATTGTGATGCAGAGTACTCTTTCTAAGAAGCTCTGCCCTTCCATCACGTGCAATCTTGGTTCCTTCATGGGGCCCTGTGACCCTGCCTCTGGCTGCTAAATTTTTTTTTTCTCTCGCCTTGACGCACAGGCACGATAGATCGTGCAGCCAATCAGCTTGACTTCGCTTGTAGCTGTACCACCAGTCACCTTGTGGTAGCTC
>JAJMCF010001595.1:0-17696 GCA_030585045.1 Zhuliangozyma parablackwelliae | reverse complement strand
TGTTTCACTTTTACATTCTCAATGTCTTCGACCTCGTTGGTCATCGACAAGACAGACGCCTTTATCAGCTTGATTTCGCTGTGCATGTTGGCGACGTTACTCTCAACAAGTATCCTCTCCTGAAGCTCCCTCTTGTGGGCTTCCTCCTTCATCTTGATCAATTTCCTGTTCAACTCGGCGCCCGCCTGTTTCTTTTCCTCTAGCGCGTCCAGGATCTCACTGGTCAACGCATCCTGCGTCTGCTGAAACCTGGCTTGCTTATCGGTAAACAACCGATCGATCTCGTCACTTATTGCTTCTTTCAAGGCGTGCAACTTTTTCTCCTTGGCGATTTTCATCTGCTGGCTCTCGTTGTTGAAGTTATTGTGTAGCTCGGACATGGCCGAGTCGCGGTAGACTTGCAATTCTTCCATCTTGCACCTCCACTCGTCCAGTATCGTGCCCAACTGCTTTGCCTTCTCTTCTGCTTGAAAGTTTTGCAAGTGCTGGTCTTCAATGTGGGTGCGGATAGTTGCTATGTTCACGTCGTACTCCTTGAGTTCGCTGGTCCTTTCCTGGATCAATTGCCGTAGCCTGGTGGACTCGGAGGGAGGGACATTGGAGTATTTCCTCATCTTGGCCGGGTTGCGCTGTTGGTTCCGCTTAAGTTGCTGGAGCGAGTTTAGCACAGACGGGTGTGTTTGCTGGAGAGAACTGTTTTTGTTGCTGGCCATGGGGGTTGGGAGGTTGATTTGGTTTTGATGTTGTTTTGAAAATGTAAACAAAAAAAATGGGGACACAAATGGATAGTCAAAAAATGTCGCGTTGGCGAGTGCGACACTGAAATGTCTCACATGAAAAACAGAAAAAGATGAGATGAGTTCAATAGATCATCAGCAGCAGCAGCAGCACCACCACCACCAGAACCACCACCACCAGAACCACCACCACCACGATGAAGTCAGCGTTGAAGAAACAAAACACTCCAAACAAGGAAAAGATAATAAAAAAGCCAGTGGTTGAGCAGGAGATAGAAGAGTCAGAGTCAGAGGTGTCACAGGAAGAGAGCTCTGCCGAGGAGTCGGAGGAACTCAAAGAGTTAGAAGAGGCTGGAGATTCCGATATTGAGCTCGACGATGAGGTCGACGTGGCTGGAGTATCATCAGGCGAGGAGAGTGATGATGATGATGCTGCTTCTGAACAAGAGGACGATGTGGAAGATGGTGATGAAGATGATGAAGACGATGTGCCCCAACGCAAAAAGAAAAAGTCCAACCCGGACGATGGGTCCAAATCCTTTGCCACGGCATTGACCGCCATTGTGGGATCCAAATTGAAAGCATACGACAGGAAAGAACCCATTTTAGCCAGAAACAAGTCGTCGTTAAAGAAGTTGGAGTCCGACAAAATGGAAAACAAGGCCCGCAGGGCATTGTTAAATGAAAAGAAACAAGTCCAAGATATGTTTAGAGTCAAGCAAATATTACCCACGGACCCTGAAAAGGTGAGAGAAGCGATTGAGGCGGAAAAGAAAATGAAAAAGGTGGCACAAAAGGGTGTGGTTAGGTTGTTTAACGCGGTGCTTTCCACCCAAATCAGGACCAACGAGGAGTTGAGCAAGGAGAAAGTGGGCCAAACTAGGAGGGAGGAGTTGATGAATGAAATTTCCAAGGAAAAGTTTTTAGATTTGGTTCAGGCGGCCGGTGAGGATTAGTCATTGGGATATTTAGCGTAATGTATATACACTTTACAGGAGCATCTCAATAAGGAAACCTTCCCTTCACTTCGGAAGTATTTTCGCAACGATTATGTTAAAAATAGGACCCACCAACGAGATGGATTACAAATCTGGGGTAGCTGGAGACAGAGGCGGGTTGGATAGCAGGGGACAGAGGCGGGCTGGATAGCACTATATATAAACACATCCCATCGTGGTCCACTTTCCCCTTCCCATAACCACCAATGAGAGAATTTGTGCCAGAAAGAACCAGAACCATTCCACTAGACCAAAACTCGTTGAGCTCAGGGTCAGCCTCGTTGCGTGCTCCCACAGACATTGAAGTTTCTGCGCATGAGCCGCTCACCGACGATTCAATAATAATGACCTCGACCAACCCTCCAAGAAACCGGTGGCGGATCATTGGGTGTGTCTTGTTTGCCTTTGCGTGGGGATTCAGCGACGCCGCCCCGGGCGCCTTGCTTCCTCACATTGAAGCGTACTACGATATCAACTACACCATCACGTCTTTGATCTGGATTTCCAACGCGTTGGGGTACATCATCGTTGCTGCATTCTCAAACAAGCTCCAGCCGTGGTTGGGAAAACGAAACTGCTATGTTGTTGCTAGCGGGCTCTCTTGCATCATGCATGCTATTGTATCCAGCGGCACCAAATTCCCGGCAATCGTGGTGGCATTCTTCTTTGGCGGCTCTGGTGGCGCCGTGGGAGCCTCGCAGATCAATATCTTCTTGTCGCGGTTGGACAAGCCGCTGAAGTACCTTGCATTCTTCCATACCGGGTACGGCATTGGCGCCACCACATCGCCGTTGGTATCCACAAGCATGGTTAATGGAGGCATCCCGTGGCATTTCTTCTTTTTGATCTTGCTCGGCATGATGTTGTTCAACACCGCGAACTTGTACTTTGCGTTTGACAATGCAGACATTGATTTGAAGCCATGGGACAACGACGCTGACGAGAACATAGAATTGCAGAATTTGGGAACCACCACCCATGGCGGAGGTGCCAGTTTGCAAACGAACGAGATGGTTCTAGCTTTGAAGAACCGCGTCACCTGGATGATATCCTTCTTTGTGTTGTTTTACCAGGGCGCCGAGGTCAGTCTCGCCGGGTGGATCGTCACCTTTTTGTTGGACTACCGCCATTCCAATACCAAATTTACCGGGTACGTTGCCCTGGGTCTTTGGGCGGGTCTCACCTTAGGCAGGTTGCTCCTCACCCGGCCCCTTCACCAATACGTTGGGATCAGGAGAGGAGTGTTGGTTGTATCCGTGGTGAGTATAGTGTTGGTGGCATTGACGTGGGCCATTCCGGTGGTTATTGCCGAAGCGGTGTTGGTGGCAATTGCCGGGATATTTATGGGTCCCAACTACCCCTTGCTCATCACCTTTAGCGCACAAAGGGGGTTGATTCCAAGAAAGATACAAGTGGTTTCTCTCACCATTATGACTGCATTTGGCTCATCCGGAGGAGCAATCTTCCCGTTCATCACCGGCTTGTTGTCGCAAAAGTTTGGCACATTTGTGGTGTTGCCCCTTTTCATCGTCTTGTATACCATCATGACTATGTTGTGGATATTGTTGCCAAATACGGAACGGCAAGGCAAAGAGCCTCGAGTCCCACTCGGGTTCTGGGAACGGTTATGGTAGGGGTCGTATACAATTGGTAGGGTCGTATACGATTGGTAGCCGCGAATACTTTTCGAGATTATTCTATAGGCGATAAATGGAAAACGGAAAATTAAACCTTCCTCACCCAAACACTTCTTCCTCAAACCAACACCAACACTTCTTCCTCAAACCAACATCAGATATGGCGGTCGAGCACGAAATCAAGAAAGGTGACGAAGCCATTGCACAGGGAGACTTTTTGGGTGCGATTCTGCACTTTACCCAGGCACTCAAGGAGAACCCACAAGCGTTTGCTGCTGTGCTCAAGCGGTCTATCGCGTATCAAAAATTGAGCAACCTCGCCAAGGCAAAGGAGGATATATCCACGGCGTTTAGCATTGCCAATGACAGGGGCAAAAGAACGGAGATTGGCTTGTGCTACTTCCGGTTGGGTTTGGTTTACTGCTTGGAAAAGAAGTATACACTGGCATTGTTCCAGTTTAACAAGGCCGAGGAGTACGACTGCCAGGAAAAGACATTGTCAATGTGGAAGAGCAAGGTTGAGTATGATTTGAAAAACCACCCTGAAAAGAATGTTGTTGAGGATGATGATGATGCGGATGTGTTGGAAAGTTTAAGCCTAGGCGGTGGAGATTATGCTGAACCAGCCGAGGCCGCGCCACAGAAAGCCGAGCCCAAGGTTGTTGAATTGAAAGATGACGGGGAGACCAAAGAGGAGACCAAAGAGGAGACCAAAGGTGGCGTACACGCCGCTGCGCTACCCCCGGTTGCTTCCACAACCACAACCGCAGCCCATTCCGACGCACCTCTGAGCACAAATATCGATGTGATCAACAAATTGGCCCCCTTGAGCGTCAAGATTAGAGACGACTGGTACGAGTCCAACGAAGAAGTGATCATCACCATCTATGCCAAAAACGTAAAGGAGGAAAAGTTGAAAATTGACTTTGAAGCCGACTCGGTGGCGATTTCCTTCCCCAGCGCCGCCAACTCCGAATACAACTACAACTTGGACCCCTTGTACGGCGAAATTGATCCTGAAAAGAGCAAGTACAAGATTTACTCAACCAAGCTCGAGATTGTTTTGGTGAAGAAGACCAGCGGCAAATGGCGGGGGTTGGAGCGTGAAAAGGACGAAGTTGTCGTTACCGCTCCAGCAGAGGATGCGGAAGACAACCACCACGACGGCGCTCCTGCCTACCCATCGTCGTCGCGGAAAAAGGTTGATTGGAACAAGTTTAATGTTGAAGAAGAGAAGGAGTCTGACGATACCGAAACGTTCTTTAAAAAGATCTTTAAGGATGTGGACGAAGACAGCAGAAGGGCGATGATGAAGTCGTACGTCCAGTCGAATGGAACCATTTTGACCACGTCGTGGGACGAGGCCAAGGATAAGGAGTTTGACACCACGCCTCCAGACGGCATGGTTGCGAAGAAATGGGGAACGTGATTTGTTCAACCAGGCAATGCTCAATCGATGTATATGTCTATGCTCAATGTATACCCGTTAATATGATATAATGTGTAAATTCTGGCTGGTGTACAATGTCGCGATCACACGACATTTATCCAATTGTCAGCAATGTCGCGTGCTCTCCTCGTATTAATCTTCTTCTTCCAGGTGGCTCTACCCCCTGCTGTTGTCGTTGCTCTGTCTATGCTTGGCAGATTCACCCGCCTAAACACCAAGACGATACACCAACTTACGCGCCGCGCCATGCACATCAAAGCCATTCCCATGAGGTGGGGCCACGGAGACAATTATGCCTACCTCGTCATTGACACCCCGACCAAGCACGCGTGGTTGATTGACCCCGCCCAGCCCCAGGAGGTGTTGACGTGGATCTCCGACAACAGGCCCCTGTTTGAGTTAAAGGCCATTGTCAATACCCACCACCACTACGACCATTCCGACGGCAACAAGGACTTTCACAAGCAGTACCCTGATTTGCCCATCATTGCCGGGAAAGACTCTCCCTTGGTTAGCTACACGCCCTCGCACGAGGAGATTATTGACTTGGGCGACAACTTGAGCATCACGGCGTTGCACACCCCGTGCCACACCCAGGACTCGATCTGCTACTACGTGAAGGACGACAAGACGGGGGAGAAGGCGGTTATCACGGGCGACACGCTCTTCACCTCCGGGTGCGGGAGGTTCTTTGAAGGCACGGGCGAGGAGATGGACAAGGCGCTCAACGGCGTTTTGGCAAAGTTGCCCAAAGATACAAAGGTGTACCCGGGCCACGAGTACACCAAGTCGAATGTAAAGTTTTCCCGGACGATATTGGGTAACGAGGCTATAAAGAGGTTGGAGGCGTACTGCAACACCCACGAATTCACCACCGGGAAGTTTACCATTGGCGACGAGTTGGAGTTTAACCCATTCATGCGTTTGCATGACCCGGACGTGCAGGCAAAGACCGGGGTTCAGGATCCGGGCGAGGTGATGACGCGGTTGCGGGAAATGAAAAACAACCTGTAGAGGGAAAGAGAAGAGAATGTTGACACACGCTCTACATTGTCTCCACTACATTGTCTCCACTCATATCCTGGCGAAATCCGGCTTGTTGTTGTCGTCCACCCATAGTTCCGGCTGCCATAGTTCAATCAATTCCAAATCGTATTCCGATTTGCCCATGGCGAATTTCTCATACTCTTCAAATATGCCACTAAGGCACCACCCCTGTAGCAACTTTCTCATGAGCCCCACGAGCAACCCCGTACGGTGCTTCCCCTTGTTGCTGTGAATGAGTATCGGGTGGTTTTCCTTATTGAGGATCAACTGCAATGCCACAGTCAAGCTCTTGATCGCCTGCTCGTTCTCCCGGGGGCGGTTGAATGGCTCTTGGCTGCTTTCAATGAGCAAGTTGTGAAAGCTGGTGCTGGTGGCGGTGTCTATCCACTCGATATAGTTGCTGTAAATGTCGGCGGTGCCGTGCTTGTCCTTTTTCTTTTCCTTGTGTGGTTTGCCGCTTTTCTTCTTTTCGTGGCCCAAGTCCCCCAAGTAGATGATGGTTTTCAACCCAAGCTGGTGTAGGAAGGGGTAGTTTATCGGCATGGGGAACCCCGAGCGGTAGATTCCATCTTCGACGAGGGCAAAGTTCAAGGGGGGCACGAGGTTGAGTTGTCTCGGTATAGCTGGTGTGTGGTTGGGATTATCAAGCACAATGTCCAGGTTTAGGGTATCCTGTGACGCCATCGTGTGGAATGGTTTTGTGGTTGGGAGTGTGGGTGGGGAATTGGCGTGGTGAATCGTGGTGTGGATTCGTTTGGTCGTGCTGATGGGGGAAAACCTACATTTGAACAAAGCGCACGACGTATGGGAGACGGGAGACGACACATAGAGACACGGGACTTTGGTTGCCGAACGGCCAGGAACCCCTAGAGCAGTAACCCAAAGGTTCATTGACAATATCTAAACCAAGAGAATGCTTGCCCCATGGGTGGTGGCATGCGCCTTTACTCCATGAACCTTGCCCCACTGCGGAACCTCCCCTCCGGATATTCCTCCCCCTCCAGACCTCCAGACCTCCACCGCAATCAAATGCTCCAAATAGCAAGTCCAACACCACCTTCCAGTCAAGGACCACGCCCCTGACATCCACCCTCCTACCCACACCCTTTCCCGGTGTCCTCCCGTCCACATCTTGTAAGCAACTTCATACCTCTTTTGCAACCTGTAAAAGTCCCCCAACCAGCAAAAGCAGTTAAAATTTTTCGCCTCTCTGATTTTTCAGTCATAAACTCAAAAGACAAAGGTGATTAAGAAGAGGAGGAGTTAGAAGATTCAGCTATCGTCATCCACCCAGGCCGCTTCATTGTATACCAAACACCACTTTCTACTTACCAACCGCCACTTTCTAATTACCAACACATACACATTCAACACAACGATATGTCCTGGTTATTTGGCTCAAGCTCAAGCTCAACACCCACATCGGATGCCGATGCATCATCGTCCCTCAGACAAACGCTTGGCTTTGACCCCAAGGAGGTGAGCGACGTCAACACCATCATATCAACCTCCATCGGCTCTCCCTTTAACACGGCGCAATTACACCCGCTCGCCGGGTTGGACAAGGGTATCGAGTACTTGGACCTTGAAGAGGAGAAACTCAACACCTTGGAAGGGTCGCAGTCCGGGTTGATTCCCTCGAGATCGTGGACCGATGACTTGTGTTATGGTACCGGTGCCGTTTATTTGCTTGGCCTCGGCCTTGGTGGTGCGTTTGGGTTGCAGGAGGGAATCAAGACGGTGCCCCAGGGCGCACCGGGGAAAGTGCAAATGAACCATATTTTGAACAACATTACCCGTCGGGGGCCGTTCTTGGGCAACTCTGCGGGCGTGTTGGCGTTGACATACAACTTGATCGACTCGAGCATTGACGCGGTGAGAGAAAAGCACGATGATTTGAACTCGGTGGTTGCCGGTGCCTTGGCGGGCGCATTGTTCAAGAGCAGTGCCGGCATCAAGCCCATGGCATACTCGACTGTGATTATGGCTGGTGCTGCGGGTGCATGGTGTGGTATAAAGCGTTTGTTAAAGTAAGGCGGGGTGTGCATGTATATACAAATAAATAAATCTCCACTCTGAAAGTGTTCTACTTTATCTTTGTAAGTGTTTTACTTTATCTTTGAAAGTGTTTTACTTTATCTTTGCTCCAAGTGCGGTTGTGTTTCTTGTTCTTTTATGCTACTACTTCAGTAAGCGCCAGCTCAGTTGAGGAGGACTCTATCTTTGCCCTCTTGGATGCCTTGTGCTGGGGTTGCTCGTGCTGTCGTTTGGGGACCGAGTCATTTAGTGGCTGCAACATTTCGTCCTTGCTCCACTTGCCAAAAAAGTCAGTCATGGTATTGCCCCTAGTCTCCATATGTTGCGTATACTGCTCAGGGGTAAACATGTTGCACTTTTGTGCGTCTCGGTTGGCAATAAGGTGGATCTTGTCACTGGCGTCCTCGTCCATCTCGCCGAAAACCACGCTGCGCATCTCCTTGTACGTTTTCGTTTTGGCAATCCTGTGATAGTATGCAGACTTGCCGGGGACGATATTCAACATCATATACTTTGTCCCGGGAAACACGTTATACTTTTCGCCGTACTCAAGCATCTCCTTGACAATTTGCAGTTGCGGCTTGGGACCAGGGGCGGCACGGAAAACCGACACATTTGTCTCTGCCGCCTCGGCAATCATGATCCCCACATCATTATTGTTCAATGCCCGTTGCAAGTGTGCCAAGTCAGCGTGCCCCTGAAAGTTCCCATTCACAATCACGCTAATTCCCCTAGACTGGACCATGGGGATCAACTCCGGTAGGTAGTTCCAGTATGGGTCCTGGCGGTTTCTCATAACCGGCGTGCGGCAATGGATGGTGAGGTTGGCGATCCCCGACTGGCAAATCTTGTCCACAAGGCTCTTGGTGGCGGCAAAATCGGGCAATAGCCTAATCTTGCAGCTTATGGGCTTGTTGTGGGGCTTGCCCACTTTTTCAACAAGGTTGGCGAGAATCGAGCAGAGCAAATCGGGGGTCTGGAGAAGCGCGGCACCCATACCGCCATGGGTCGAGAACGGTTTGGGGCAGCCGCAGTTGAGGTCAATGCCATCAACGTCTTTAATCACATGGAGTCCCGCTCGCACGGCTAGTTCCGGGTCGCTGGTTCCCATTTGGAAAATCAACTTGTTCTTTTCCATTTCCGGAAGCGTTCTGAAAATGACCTTGTCCCCGACCCTGTAATCAACAGTGTTTAGGTCGGCATTCACCACCCTTTCCGTTTGGATAATCTTTTTGTCAATGTATTCGGGCGACCATACCAAGTCGGCGCCGTATTGTAGAGCAAGCAACCGCATGGGCAACTCTCCAGATCTCACCATAGGCGCTAGACATATCTTTCCGGCGTACTCGACCATTTTGCTTAGCATAACATAGAAGGAGAGGTAGATGTGGTGATGAAGATTAAAAAAAAAAAAAGAAAACCAGAAAAAGAATATGTCGCATTTCACAATGTCGCGCGACATTGTGTGTTGACGGCCAATGGCGGTGTGGGCAGAGATGGTTGTCAAAAAATATGAAGGGAAATGGCTGTCCAGGGTTGAGACAACCACATTCCGCCCCTACCATATGCAATCCAAGTAATGAGCGATGGCAGTATGCCCCCTCAGCAAGATCCAACAAGGTATCTTTACCCAACTTGAATGCGAATCAATCAATCTATGTGATCAATCAATCAATCAATAATCAATAAACCATTCAATCATTCAATCAATAAACCATAATCAATCAATCAGCTCAATCAATCAATCAACATACTCAATGGCTCAATCAATCTATCTGCTCAGTATGACACATCCTCCACTCCCACTGCACATACTGCCCCCACCAACAAACCTCTTTGAAGTCATCACTCACTCCAGTGAGATGACGGTACCCATTCGCCACCTTGCAAAGGTGGGTGCTCTTATGGCTTTTGGCACATCATCATCGTTGGAGACTTTACCGTAAATGGGCCCAGTTTCAGTTTGACACTTAACGTTGAGATCTAGCCCCACCGCAGCCATATGCAGGTAGCATAAATGGAGAAAAACACAAAGAGGACAGAGGAAACAAAGAGGAAACAACGCGGAAAAGGGGGGTTTATCAGCTGCCATGCCATGAGAGATACAACTACCTAGATGAATCCAAAGGGGAGAAGGTAGACGTCAGAAGGAAGAAGTCAAAACGTCAAATGCCAATAGCCAGCCAGGGGTTGTGCCAAAATGAAGATCGACGGGTCAAGGCAAAGGGAGGTGTATGCATGATACAATTGCCATCCAATTGGCGACAAGCAAGAGAGACTGGGCGGTGGAGAGGGAATATCCTCGTTTTGAGGTGGGCAACGATCGTCCCAACACCAGGAGGGGAAGGCGCCATCCAACTGTCTCTGTGTGCCGCAATAGCACAGCTAGCAGACGCACAGGCCAACCATTGGCTGTGCTGCTTGTGTGCGATCGGAGTACCTGCTTTGTGTGTGGTCTTGCGATGTTTCAGCCAATGGCGGAAACGGCCAATGTCAGACAGGACTCATAACATGAATTTCTTTTTATTATCGAAACAAAGTTTTTTTTTTTTTTGCCAGTCATTTTTTTTTTTTTGAATTTTGGGAGGGCTACAAAGAGATGACTGAGATGCCACCAATTGAGGAGAACGAGACGAGCGGCGAGGATAGGACCAGCTCAATTAGGGTGAGGGCGTGGCGGAGGTGCCCTGACCTTTTGATTGAGTGGCGGTGACGTCTCAATGGCTGAGTACATTTTGCTCGAGAAAAAGGCAATTTCCTATTTACCCCAGAAGAGGAAATGCCGTTTCTTCTTCTTTTCCTTTTCATCTGACACTTTTTTTTTTTTTTTCTTTCTTTCTAATTTTAAGATTTGCTGTTGCTGTTGTTGTTGTTGTTGTTGTTGTTGTTGTTGTTTTGTGGAAAGAGGAGGGGTTTGCTGCTATCACAAGATGAACATGAAACAGCCAACTTTGGTACCAAGTCATTCGGTTTTTTTTGCTTGGCCCTGAACCAACTTCCCCTCCCCTTGTTGCACAGTTGCAGATTCCAATGGACAACTGGGGGATGGTGGCGGAAGTGGAGGCGTGGAGGAGGCGTGGAGGCGGGAAGCGGGCCGGCGGGGGGGAAAAGAGGGTGTATGTCCGTCACACAGCGCCAGCTTCTCGTTTGTCATCCATGTGTAAAACTGCCTTGCATATACGCTCCCGAGAGAGAGAGATACAGAAAAAAGGACACACACACCCCACACACGGGTAAAAGAAACACCACCAAGTGAGTGTGTGTGGGTGTGACGGTGGCTATGCCTCGGCATTCATAACCAAGACCGCGAAGCACAGCACCCACCACCCACCAACTCTTGTTCCCCTCCCCCACCTCCCAGACACTGGGGATATGGCGTTTTCTTATCATAAAAAAAAAAAGAAACGGGACCAAAGAAAAGCAAAACAACACGAAACGAAACGACACGAAAAGAAAAGAAAAGAAAAGAACGTCAGCTGAAATTTGTTTATCCTTCTGACAGAGGACTACTGAGCAGGGGTTCCTACCATGCCATACACTGCTCCCTCCTTTCTCTCCCTCTACTCGTCCCTCCTGCTCTCTCCCTCTCTCTCTCCCTCTGCTGAGTCATCTAGGCTGCAGAAAAGAAACCAAACCGCTTTTCCGTTTTTGTGTCTGCAGATAAGAAAAGGCGACAAAAAAAAGAGACTAAAATTTCTTTTTTTTTATTTAAATTTCTTTCGATGACTGCAAAGGGAAAGAAAGGAAGCATTAAAAAAAACATCACCCATATATATAATCACATTGCTCCACTCTGCTTTCTTTCTATTTACCACTATTTATCCCCATTACTCATCAATGTCTTCGTTTTTCCTATACCAGCCAGTGGTATCTACAATTATGCGTAACCCCAGCAGAGACCTTTCCGGGTGTCTCACTCCGCAGCAGGACAATGCCACTGCCACCACCACGGCTACAGTAGCAGCTGTTCCACCAACTACTACCGCCGACACAGCAAGAGCTACAGCCACAACTGCCAGCCAGGGCAAGGAACCAAAAAACTCAAAGTATTTCCAAACCCCAATTGCTCCACCACCATTGTCTCCTCCATTGTCGCCCTACCAGAGAAGCGCCATCCCCACCGTTCCCCTTCCACCATACTCGTACACGCAAAAGTCATACTTGCCCACCACCAACGAGTTCAGATTGGAAAACTACCACGACTATAAGCTCACCATTAATGTAAAGACTGAAAAGAACTACAAGCAGAAGCACTTGTCCTTTCTCGACAAGTACTCAACCATTTCCAACAGCGAGAGAGTCAACAATGGCCTTCCCTCGAGAAAGTACAAGAGAAGATTATTCTACGACTCGGAGGAGCTTCAATCAGACGACAGCAGAGTGAGAACCAGAAGAACCGCCGCCGCCACTGCCACTCGGCCCCGGGACTTTGACACTGAGGACGACTTTGAAGACTCTGTTTCCCTGCTCCCTCAGCAATCGCCCAGAAAGAGAAGAAAGCCACCAGCCACGCCAACATCGACAAAGACCATCCAGCAGAGTTTGATTGACGAGTCCATCCCCGACTACTCGCCCATTTCCGCCGAGACCTTGCCCCGGGGAAATCTCCGTTGTTTAAAGATTGAATGGAAGGGCCACCCCATGGACTTGTCGGCAGACCCAGACGTGGGCAAGTTGCACCCGGCCGAAGTGGTGTTGGCCAGCACCTTGAGATTGCCCGCTGCCGTGTACCTCGACTCCAAAAGAAGATTGTTTTTCGAAAAGGTGGAGCGGTTAAAGATGGGCAAGCAGTTTAGAAGAACTGATGCGCAGAAGGCATGCAGGATAGACGTCAACAAGGCGTCGCGACTCTTTGCTGCGTTTGAAAAGGTTGGCTGGTTGGAAGACCACTTGTTTGAAAGGCACCTTTAAGACACTAAAAGCAGCAACACAACACAACAACACCACACAACACAACAACAACACAACACAACACAACACAACACAACACAACAACAGAGAGACACTTTTACTTCACACATTTGGGATACATTTATTAGATTGGGATTTTTGTTTTTTTTTTTTTAAAAAAAAGAGGCACACACAAGAAAGGTTAAAACAACAGGGATATATATTTGGGATATTAAACGGGAACAACACAGGTTAGAATAAGGATTATTAGACAGGGATTCCATAGAGACTTTTTACTTTCTTTAATGTGTATAAATTACATGTACATTGTTACTAATCACCACTGTAAACAAGGATGCACACTACGCACCCACTGCCTCAATGGCATCGCTGTCGCGGTACATGTAAAACTGCAAAAAGATCAACGAGTCCTCGAAAATCGTTCCCAACGACCCCAACAACCAACTCATGTTCAACACCACATACTTCCAATCACTGCGGTAAAACAAAATCTGCCCGGCATACGTCAAGTTGCCCATGGTGGAAAACAAGAAAAACAACAAACTCAACCCGTGCACGCTCTTTCTTTGGTGGTTTTGGATAATCTGCGGGATCCGCGCGCCCAAGTAGAGAAAGGCCGAGCAGTATCCCATAATCTGCGGGCCCAACGCAATGGCGCCATCATCATTGTCGCCAGGCACGTCCCCAGAAGAGTCGCTGCCGCCGCTAATGAGAAAGCCCGTGACACCGGCGCCAACAACAAACACAATGGGCAACACGTACTTGGCAAACACCGAGTGGGTTTCTGGCTCCAAGGCAATGTCCGTCAATGTACTGCTCCGTCTTCTTCTCAAAAGTGGCCTGTCCTCGCCACTAGCGCCCGAGCTCTTTCTCGACGACCGCGAACGCGACCGCGAGCGCCTTCTTTGGCCATCGAGGCTTTGTGAGTGATGACGATGGTGGTGGTGGTGGTGCTTAGGGTAGATGTGGGTATAGTAAAAATAACTGCCAATCATCAACGCATCGGCAATGCAAAACCACATGGCGAGAAAAATAACCTCGGGGAGCAACCCCGCCCAGAGGGCGCCAATCAAGTTAAACACATCCCCAAGGAACCAGATGGAGATGAACCCAATAGCGATCCCCTCGGCCGATTTCAACCGCCACTGCTCAACGAGCTGGGGCATAAGAAGAACAATCCAGCATGCGAGGGAGGTCGAGCCCATAAGGCCGCTCACCTGAGCGTGCCACGCCAGCGAGCTGCTGGATATATGTGCCAATATTTGAATCATGTATGTGTGTATGCGTTTGTAAGGGTATAACGTAGGGGTATAATGACCTAAAGGGGGAGGGAAGGGTATCCTAGCGATGATTCATAAAATTGGACAAATTTTTTTTCCCCTTCTCATCTTTGCGCTCTTCCTTTATATAAACTTTTTGCTTAAAAAAGTTTGTTAAGCGCGATGGAGAATCAGTCCCGAGTCAAAGAAAATGTGCTCATTGGTATATCTATATCAGCTCTACGATCTCCTTAACCACATTGATATCAATGTGCTCATTGGTATCTATATCAGCTCTACAATCTCCTTAACCACATTGATATCAATGTGCTCATTGGTATCTATATCAGCTCTACAATCTCCTTAACCACATTGATATCTTCCTGTGTCACGGGGTACTCCCCGTCTTCTAACGACATGTCCATTTCAATATCATTCGTGCTGCTGCTTTGGTTACGATTCCTTCCCTCATTTTCGTCAATCATGCCGTGCTTTACAAGCAACCTGCTGGTCTTGATTGCCACATACCGATCCCGCAAGTCTGGCCGGAACGCCTTGCCTTGCAAGTTCCGCACCCTCGCACTCAACTCCTCCGTCTGTTGCACCACCTCCCGCGCCTGCTTCAACAAGTAGAGCAAACTCTCACCAATGGGGCTCACCGTGCTTTCCCCCGGCTTGATCTGCAGAATGTTTTCCCGCATCACTCGAAGCACAGCGACAATCTTTGTCGCCCTCGCAAGCTGTAACTTGATCAATTTCCGTAGCTGCAATTCACACTTGATATCGCTCAACACCGCCTCTATTTTACGGTCCACCTCGCGCTTCCTATCGCCAGCCAAGCCCACAGACGCGGCGTCAAAGTCAATACCCTCATGGTGCTTCAACTTGATCCAGCCACCAGTGGCAAGACCGGGGTCAATGTTGAAGATGTTTCGCAAGCAGTAGAGCTCAAACTTGTCAAAGTTCTTGTCCAATTGCGTTTCCACCAACGACTCAAGCATCCCCATGCCGCGGCTCACCTCCTCCTCGCTCGCACTGTGCTTCTCCCTCTGCTCTTCCAAGTACATGTGCACGGCCTGGGTGCCCTTGTACATGATATCATTGACGGCGTTGATCACCTCGTCTATTAGCACAAGGGGGGAGTAGCCGAAATGCTCCGTGATGATGGCTAGCGTCCTCGGTTCGGTAACGGACATGATATGCTGATTGCTGATTGTTGGTGTTGTTGCTGGTGTTATTGTTGTGGTTTACTTTTTGGGTCCACACGCCCTCTCTGGTGTAGTGCGTGCGACAAAAAGAATTGGCGTGTACCAATTACATGAAGGAGAAAAAAAATTACTCCTTCAAGCAATCCAATATACATATATACAGCCATGGTTTGGACGTTACGAAACAACGGGAAATGGGCCAACCTCCCTACTTTGTTCCACGATAAGGGATTTGACTCGTTCAATGCCGCCAAGGAGAAATCGGGCCATTTCTTCCGTATAACCCCGCGCGCTGCCGTCTTTACCGTCGTGGCCATGGGTCTTGTCCCCGTTGGGTTGACGGTGTGGTTCTACAACTTGGAGGGAAAGACGAATATCATGAAGGAGAGCAGGAGGGTGCCCATTTACGCAAGGGAGTATGTGCCTAGAACGAAGGATTTGTAGTTGCTTAAGTCTTTGCTACAATTGGTTACAAACTTGTCCTAATATTTTGTCATCTCAATAAATAATCAATAAATGTCACTACTTTTTCAACTCGAGTTGAAACTCATTCAACCCCGCTTTCAATTCAAACCCACGGTTGGCATTCACGCTCACGCTCTTTTTCCTCTCCTGTTTCTTGACCGGCTCCGACTCGTCGGCGTATATCGTGTTGGCATTCTCATAAATAAACGAGTAGTGGTTGCTCAAGGCGAAAACCGGCATGGGCGCGCCGCCCACTTCAAAGCTCGCCTCCCGCACAGCGGTCGACGGCTTGAAATTGGCAAGCTTGACGTTGGTGTTTATAAATTGCGGGGTTGACGAGGTGCCGCTAAACGAAAGGGCCTTCTTGAGGCCCTTTTTCAATACTTTGCGCGACGTGGGCGTCGATGGTTTCAGTGACGTGGATTTCTTTCTCGGTTTCTGTTGCTTCTGCTGCTGCTGTGGTTGCAGTTGTTCCAGTTGAGCGCTCCAGTTGGTGCGCAGCTGCTCCAGTTGGTGCAGTTGTCGCCTTTGCTTCTCGATATGAAGCGTGTTTGGAAGATCCTCCAAACCGGCATCGTCAGTGTCGAAATCAAGTAGCTCGGCGAGGAGAATGTCGGTGGACGATGTAGGTACAAGACTCTCAAATGGATCGCCATCTAGCAAGTCCTCAACGGTAACGTTTCTCGCATCAAAGTCGAGCAAATGGTGGTGGGAGGGCGATTCGTCACCTGACGACTGGGAGCTATTTAGCTCAATGGTGGTGGGGGTGTCAGGAACCGCCATGTGGGTAAGCAGGATCCTTGAGGGCTCACCGCCGCCGGTGCTATTGCATGTTTGTTGTTGCTGGGGTGTAACGTCATTCCTTTGGGTCCTTGTCTTGGGCGTTTGCGGGCTCAGGGTTTGCACTTGAAACAGAGAGTACCCAAGCGAGTGTTGTACTGGTGATTGGTTCTGTGCTGGCGAATGTTTTTGGGATGGCGATTGATTCTGGGGTGACGATAGTTTTTGGGGTGGCGATAGTTTTTGGGGTGGCGATAGTCTCTGCGGTGGCGATTGTCTCTGTAGTGCTCCTCCAGGCGGATGAAACTGTCGCGCCCCGCCGGGCGACGTAGACATGCTGAGATCGTGGGTAAACCCAAGCCCAACAATGGGACTGGGACGCTCAACCACCGATGTTCGCGACGAGGTCACCTGCGACACCGCCAACGTTGGGGTTGTAAACGGCGTAAACACACTGGTGGAGTTTGGGGTAATGTTGCCATTCTCATAGTGCACCACCTGTGGCGTCACGGGCGAGAACTGGGCTCTTGCGGGTACATTGCCCGTGCTAAAGGTGCCCACCGCGGGAACCAACTGTGAGTCTGAAAACGTGCCGTTTGAATCCAACTGCGGTGTTTGCAATGTTGTCACGGATGGGTTGGCAAAATCAAGCACGTCGCCAGGCGGGAATGCTTCCGCGAACGAGGAGTCAAACTGGTTCAACGCGGGGCTGGAAAACTGGTTCAACGCTGGGCTGGAAAACTGGTTCAACACTGGGCTCGAAAACTGGTTCAACGCTGGGCTCGAAAACTGGTTCAACGCGGGACTCGAAAACTGGTTCAACGCTGGGCTGGAAAACTGGTTCATCGTGGGGCCCGCAAACTGGTTCAACGCCGGGCTTGAAAACTGGCCTGTGGCAATTACCAAGGGTGAAGTTTCAGCCGTGCGCTGCGAATGATAATTAGCGTTGACTTCCATTTTGTATGTGGATGAGGAGAAGGGGGGGAAACGGGTATTGGGGTGGGGGGAGGGTATACTATAGCGAGTGTAAAAGGGATATAAGCGAGTGATGTGCGGATATCAAGACCAACAAGGTGGTGTGGTTAAACGACTGACTAGCGGGATGCTTCTTCTGTTGAGCTTGTAGGTATCGACTCTATCTCGCAAACGTTTTTCTGTTTCAGGGGG
>JAJMCF010001594.1:53505-64773 GCA_030585045.1 Zhuliangozyma parablackwelliae | reverse complement strand
ACCTGGGGGTGGTCAACTTGAGCCTGGGGGTGGTCAACTTGAACCTGGGGGTGGTCAACTTGAACCTGGGGGTGGTCAACTTGGACCTGGGGGTGGTCAACTTGGACCTGGGGGTGGTCAACTTGAGCCTGGGAGTTGTCTGGTTGTTCAGCAGCAGCGGGGTCATTCTTTTTTTTCACAATCGCATACACGTGTTCAACTTTGACAACATTTGCTGTAGTAGCCGCAAGCATGCAGCACACTGAAAAGACTGTAGAGTACAACATTGGGGTGGGGGGTGGTTGTTTTTTTGCATGAGGACCAAGTGTCAGAGGCTCTTTATATAAATTTTTTTTTTGCAGCAAAACGTGACACCACTTTGAAACGAAAACGAGGGCACGTCGCCAGAGGGTTTCAGCCGTGTGGTACACCACTTTGAAAGGGCACGTCACCAGAGCGTCACCAGAGGGTTTCAGCCGTGTGGTACATGTTATCGTATGTCTTCATGAAAATAAAAATACAAAAATCTGATACCGATACATCATCCGCTACAAGAAATTGTCGGCAAAGTTGTACCTAAACTTGGCCCAGCCCTTCAAGCTGGCAGCCGTTATCTCCTCCTCCTTCTCCTCTGCTGTCTGGTAATACCTGTCGGTGTCAAAGTCCATGTCCTCAAACTTGACAAACTTGTCCTTGCCTCTTCTCACAAGCAACCACCAGACGATGAACGACAAGGGGAACACACCAAGCTCGAGGTACGCCTGGAAGAAATCAGCCGCCACAAACGGAGAGACCGTGGACCAGCCTTGCACAATAATGATGAAGCCACCAAAGATTGCCACAAACCAGGGGCCGTATGGGTACGACCAGTTCTTGAACAACAACTCGTGGGTTCTTCCCTGCTTGGCAAGCCCCCTCCTAAACCTGATGGACACCACGCCAATGACCCACCACGAGATCAAGTTGGAGAGACCCACAATCGACTGCAACCACGACCAAAGCTCGCCGGCGCCGACAAAGGCCGAGGCAAAGCACAACCCACTAATGAGCCAGGTGACAATCACGGCGACATAAGGGATCTGGAATCGGTTCAATGGCAAAAAGACCTTGGGGATGTACCCCTGTGCACTCAAGTTGTATGCCAACCGCGACCCGGCAAACAAGGCGTGGTTACCGGCAGAAATGATCGACGTCATGATGACGGCATTCATAAAACTGCCCGCACCCTTGGCGCCCACCTTTTGGAAAACAATGGTGAATGGGGAGGTTGCCACCGTCTTGGTCAACAAGTTTGGGTAGTCGTATGGAACATTCATCCCGATAAAGAATGCGGTGAAAACGTAGAATATCATGATCCGGATAAATGTCATCTTGACAGTCTTGGGAATCACCTTGGTGGGGTTCTTGGTTTCACCAGCGGTTAACGACACCGATTCCAAGCCGCCAAAGGCATAGGCGGCCGACACAAACAAGGAACTGAAACCCCGGAAACCATTGACAAAGGGCGCATCGCCGTAGCTCCAGTACCTGAACCCAATGTATTCGTGGAGGTCGTTCTTGCCCGCATTGCAAACGATACTGATGATGAAAAAGATGATAATGGTAACCACCTTCAACAAAGCCAACCAGTACTCGGTCTCACCATACAACTTGACGTGGATCACATTCAAAAAGAGGAGAAACACCCAAAAGATGATGGAGATGACATACCAGTGGAAGTCGGTCCAGTACTGGAAGATCAACTGCAAGGCGGTCAAGTCGCCGGCAACACTGCAAATGTCGTTGAACCAGTAGTTTATCAAAATGGCAAAGCCGAGGGACTCGCTGCCGAAACGCTTGGCATATGTTGTAAAAGACCCTGAAACGGGGTACTGCACCGACATCTCACCAAGGGAGAGCATCATAAAGAACACCACCAAACCAATAATCATATAGTTTAGAAGCAAACTCAACGGACCACCAGTTGCCAACATCTTTCCTGTTCCCAAGTATAACCCGGTACCTATCACCCCGGCAATGGTGATCATGTTTACGTTTCGGGCCGACAATGACCGGTTGAGGTTCTCGGTGTGTCCCACGAGATGTTCCGACAAGCCATCGGCATCTTCCCCGACTCTCTCGATGTCCTGGTGGATGAACTTTTCCTCTGACTTTTCTATGCTGTCAGACATGGTGTGAAAGTTGTTGATAAGAAACAGGAAACAGGGAACAGGAAACAAAGAAGCAGATATGGGGGGTTTGTACAGATATATATATATAGTGCCCCAAAATGTGAAATTTCTTTGTGTGCGGTTGCGGCATCTAGCGGGCCTAAAAACGCCGTTCGCAAAGAACGAGAGGGAGAGATCGCTACTGGAGATAGCCGAAGCCCCTGGGCGCCACAGAGTAGGTGGGTTGCTGGGTTGCTGGAGAGTTGGGAAGCTGTTGCCAGTGTTGTTGCAGCGGTGCTTGCCCTTGCCCGCTGCTGTTATTGCTGCCACCACTTGGATCTTACCATTGTTGGTGCTTTCGCTAGCACGAATAACACCCACCCGAGATGAGCTCGATGGGGAGAGAAAGCATGATTATTATCAAAACTCTAATCAAGGCGGTGGTGGCTCCATTGCACATCGCCCCTACTTCCCCCGCTGTGGCGGCAAATCCACCTGGGGCCATCGCCGTCACACGATATACACCTCAGCGGCGGGCTTAGTTTGGTTGCGAGAGAGAAGAGAGAAGAGAGAAATGCCGTTTCTTTCTTTTTCTCCCTGCAGCCCAAAACTTCCGGCGGCTTTATTTATTTTGTTTGCTTTCTTTTGCAATCACATAAGCGCACGTGACGTAGATCTTTGTGTAGAATAATATATAATATGTATGTATTATATCCACCTCGTGCCAAACTAATCACACACACAGAGATGAAATAGCCATCGTTATCAGAGCAATACGGAAATGTAACCCACCTCATCTCGCCACCGTATTCGATCTTGGAATATTCAGATTATTTTTTTCTTTGTTAGCTTCTTCGTATGTGCCGTTGCCCAAGTTCATTGCTATCCCCCCCCTTCTTCCCAAGTTCTCCAACAGAAGCATGGCATGTGACTTGGGAAGGCAGACCTCTTTTTTGTTTGACTATGCCTGCTACAATACAACCTGCACCTCAAAGTCCTCTTCCAATTCAGTGTCGCCTACTGTCTCGTTGATGTTCATCTCCTCGTCGTCAAATATGAGCTTAACTCTCTTTATATCAACAAAAGACTCGTCAATCTCCTTCAACTTCAAGTAATGCGATAGTAGGCTCCTCAATTTCGTTTCTGGCGACACCCTCACCTCGTACCGTTTATTGTCCTTGCCCTTTAACCCAATGACAAACAAGCTGTCGCTTTCGACATCCACTGGTATTTCGGCAGAGGCACCCACTCGTGCCACTGCCCCGCCACTTCTCTCCCCGCCACTCGCGCCGCCCTTCCCTCCATCGCCCTCACCCTCGTCTTCATCGCTCGACGAGGTCACGTTGTCGTCAACCTCCTCGACAATCTCCTCAACACCCCCCTCCGCCTCTTCCTCTTCCTCCCTTTCGTGAATCGGCTGCGCCGTCTTGAATTCTGGGTACACATACAAGAAATTCTCACCAATCTCCACCGGTATCAAAAACACCCCGACAATGGTGGGCCGCAACTCTTCAACCTTGTCGAGCAACGTGTTGAACGAGTCCGGGGGCGCGATGCGCAACGTCTTGGGCGTGAAAAACGACCTAATCAACATCTTGCCCTCGACCCATACCAAACTGCAATGCTCGTACTTGTACCGGTCGAGGTATATGCTATCCAATTGGCCGGCAAAGACCTGGCGGAAATGGTCAATTGCCGCCTTTATAATCTTGTCAAACTTCTTGAGCCCCTTGGTGCCGAAATCCACCTCGACGCCAGCGGCGCCAGGCGTCGGGAGCTTGGAAGTTATCCTGATAATGTACCTCCTCTTCTTCTCGCTCTCGTCGTCAAACGTGTACTCGCCAGGAGCAACGGACGGCGACTTTGTCGGCTTCAACAACTTCTCAAGCTCATCCAACTCGTCGTCGTCGTCGGAATCTTGAAACGGCCTTGTCTTTACAGACAGGGGAGAAGCGGAATTCGAAAGGGATATAATATGGACTTCTGACGGTTTATGAGTGCTGCGGAGCTTGGCGGGGCTCGTGAGTGGTGATGATCCCACCGACTCGCGCGTATCCGTCGTGTCTTGTCGCACCGTCTCCTCCAACTGGTCAGCACCCTCTTCATCTTTGAGGCCCGTATGCTTGTGCTTGTGTTTCTGTTTCTGTTTCTTCTTCTTTTTCGAATCTAGGGTACTGCTAAGGGCAAAGAAATCGTCTTCCAACAACATCCGCTTCTTCTTTTTATTCTTCTTGTAAAGTCCAGCGTCGCCGCCATCTCCGCTCGCCACCTGCTGCTCATCAATGTCGGGGTTGCTCATTGATTCTCGATGGGCTTTTGTAAGCTAATGTTTTTGTTTTTTCTTTTTCTTCTTCAGTCACTGGGGGTTAAGAAACTATAAACACAACAAAACACAATACACAAATACAGCCAATTGTTCCCCAATGGCATCGTCACAGTCGAGCACGTTTTGGAAAAAGCCTCAGGATAGCAGCTATAGGCCGCGGTTTATAAATGCATTTGGCCATGACATTGAATACTCCCAGTTCATGTCCAACTACAAAGACGATTGGGAAAAGAAGATGAACTATGTGGATGAAGAACTAGTGCGGAAGCATGCCCATCACTCCAAGCAATATGAAACTTTTAGCGACAGCGACAGCAGCAGCAGCAGCAGCAACAACAACATACCCTTGTTGACAATCGACGACACAAAAGTAATTGCTGTTGATGACGCGTTTATCAACCTTAGGTTCAACACAAACCAGAGCCTACAGGTTGTCAAGGGCAAAGACTCCCAAACAATTGAATTGACCCAGGAAACACCCGTGGATATCAAGGAATTCACCAATAGAAACGCGATTGTGCTCTCTGCCGGGGGCCACATCACGGCGGCAAATTGGCTCCCTCGTCCCATCGACAACGAGAGCAGCGTACACTACCTTGCCGTGGCGATTATGAACAACCACGACGGTGTGGACGACACGGTGGCAAACCCCGAGCTAAGCATCTTCCACAAGACAAGAGGCGAGAACAAGATCCACACTGCTATTCAGATATGGGAATACAATCTAGACACCCGGCTGTTGGCTCTCAACACTGTTCTTGTCACCACCAAGCTCGGGGCCACGCACGATCTTTGCTGGGCTCCGTTATACGCCACGGGCGGTAGTACGTTGGGGGTGCTCGTGGGCACCTTTACCGACGGAAGCATCCACTTTTTCAAAATCAAACATAGCCTCCCGAAATACTCCATCGTCGAGAAGCCATCGTTGACCTACACGCTACGAAACAGCAGCTCCAGCCCCAAGGCTGGCGCTATAAACATCACCTGTTTTGACTTTATGGGGTTGGAAACATTGGTAGTTGGCTCGGTTGACGGGAACGTTTCTGAGTTTATCCTCCCGTTCCACCAAACCAGCACCACAAACGTGTCGGTACCCAACTACACCACCCACGTAGCCGATGCCCCCATATTCTCCATCACGGCAGCGGAGTTTCCCACCGGCGAGTATTTTGTTGCCATCAACACCATGGCCACAAAGACGTATGCCTTCAACAGCCACAGCCCCGCCCAACAAATCTCCTCGTTTGTCAAGTCGTGGTCCCCGGCGCCATACAACTATGTGCTTCGCAACATGGTGGTGTCAAAGACACCGAGCTCCGTTGGACTCTACTTCCCCCGCGCCTCGCAGGATGTGATTTGCGCCTTGCTTGATGTGGATGCGTTTATCACCAAAGTTGAAATTGCCGAGCGTATTGGCCATCCCATGATGCTTGTGGGGACGGGAAGCGGCGATGTGGTGATTGAAAACTATGCCAGAAAGTACTTGAATGGCGGCAAAATGACCATGAAGGCGGTGGTGCCGTTGCAATTGTGGAAGTTTGACCCGAGCGGAACAGGTTCCACTGTTCTTGTGTTGCTGGCTGACTTTGCAAACATCCCCGTGGAAACAACCGTGCCACCCTCAACTACAGCTCCAGAGATTATGGTATCGGCGCTTGCGTGGAACGAGAACGTCAGGGGAAGCTCGGTGTACGCTGTGGGCATTGGAGCCGGCATTTTACTCGTTGAAAGGTTGGATCCTTCATTTTAGTATTTAGGTATAGACGAATCAACCTCCTCGCTCCACCTATCCAACCCACCAATCACGTCCTTGGCGTTGGAAAAGTTTTCGCCAAGTAGTTTCCGGGTGGCTAGTTGCGAATCGTTGCCGTACCGGCACACCACGTAGATTGGGTCCGACTTGTTTACATGAGAGGGCAAGAGGGCCGCCACATTGTCGGCTTTCCGAAACGCCGGGTCCCACTCAATGTTGATTGAGTTCGGTAGATGGGTGATTGCAAACTGCTCCTTGGGCCGTACATCAATCAACGTGTGCTTTCCACCACCGTTGACAACCTCGCTGTACGCCCGGGGCGTGACTCTGTTCTCTTGTGGCAACGGGGAGTCCACAACCACGCGGCCACAAAACTCAGCGTAGTTGATCTCGCCGCTCTCAATCGCCTCCTGGCAAACATGGGGGCTGTTCCCACACACTGTGCACCCGGGCTGGCGCCCTCTCATTTTAAACACCCGCATCGTCTGCTGGGGATACGCCGAGTACACCGACAAAAACGGCGAAAACCCGCCCTCGTTGGCGTAGAAACCAGTCAATACTTTGATCGCCTCCATCGCCATACTCACGCCCACCAAGCCAATCGCCGGGCCAATCACCCCGCCATCCGAGCAAGAAGTGACCGAATTGGGGCTGGGCGGCTGCGGGTAGAAACACCGGTAGCATGGTCCTTCGTTGTTGAAATTCAACACCGAGAGCTGACCATCGGCCTTCAACCCCGACCCGCTGACAATTGTTTTCCCGAGGATGACCGAGACGTCATTGATCAAGTACCGCACTGCCGGGTGGTCGGTGCAGTCGAGCACGAGGTCGTAGGGCGCAATAGTGGCAAACGCATTCTCGTTGCAGAGACCCACGGGGTAAGTTTTGACATTGACGTGCGGGTTGAGTCGGGCAATGGTCCGTTTGGCGGATTCGCACTTGTAGTCGCCCACCAGGTCGGTGGTGTGGATGACCTGGCGGTGCAAGTTGCTGGTGTCAACGGTATCGTTGTCGATTATGCCTAGGGTGCCAATGCCGGCGGCCGACAAGTAGAGCAAGGCAGGCGAGCCAAGACCGCCGGCTCCAACCACAAGGACCTTGCTGTTTTTGAGCCTGGTTTGGGATGGGAGGGAGCCAAACTGGGGCACAATCATCTGGCGCCCGTATCGTTTGTACTCATCGAGGGAGAAGTTGTCATTTATTTTTGGATGGGATGGGATATGTTGTTGGTCACTGGGATATACCAGTTGACTCCTAAGTCGCTCATTTTCAAGCTCAAGCTGCTTGATCTTCTCTAGTAGTTTCTCGGTGGAGTACTCAGTCATTGATGACACTCAGCTTTCTCATTTTTTTTTTTGATCTATGAAATCATCGCAGGCATAGCCACTAGAGAGTCCCCAGCTACTTACTCTTCCGCTCTAAACGAGTTTATGTATGAGAGTGTACACATATATGTATATACGCATAATAGCACCCCCCACTTCAACCAATCAAACAATCTTTTGTTTGACAAAGAACGACTTCAAGTGGCGCAACTGGTAAACACAAGTACCGACCAACACCACCAACTGGACAAAAGACCACTTCAACACTCTCGAGTTTGTGGACTCGCTCTGGTCTCTGAAGTCCGCTTCTCTTTGTCTCATGTGTTCTTGCTCAAAGTGGATCCTGCCCAAAGTTTCGTGCAACTTATTGACTCTGCTAGTCAAGTCGTCCACCAACTTGGTTGACTTGGAGTCAACATAGTCGTGGGTAGATCCCTGGGCAACGTCAAAGAAAATACGGTGGACCTTGTGATGGGTCTTGTCGTCGTACACGGGCGTGAGACAGAACTTGTGTTCGCCCGCGTCCAAGGATGTAAAGGTAAAGGCGCCATCTGGTTGGGATTTCTGAGAAACGACTCTGTGGTTGTCGTCAAAAGTTTCCTAAACACATTGTTAGTATGGCGTTGTGGGTGGAAGGTGAAACGCTGGGGCTAAGGGCTAAGGCCTAAGGGCTAAGGGCCAGGCCAAAAGCCAAGAGCCAAGAGCCAAGAGCCAAGAGCCAAAGACCGATGCCTCCAGAACCACAAATGGTGGAGGGACAATAGCCACAATTTCTCTATGTATACATACATCGATGGTGATTTGCACTTTCAATCTTGGGTTCTTGGTGTATTCGTTGGTGTGGTCGTTCTTTTCATAGGCGTCAATCTTGCCAACGACAAGGGTATCTTCGGGCAATTCTTCGTAGAAACATCTAGTCTCTCCGGTCTTGACGTAAAAGTGCAATGCATTGCTTATCGACAACAATGCAAGCAAAACGGTGGCGTATCTACTCAACATGGTGAAGCTCGGTTGGTTGTTGCTACTAGAAAGAAAGAAAGAAAAAAAAACAGGTTGAAAATTTTGATCCTCGCTGGGTGACACGCGTAGAGTAGAGTTGTCCTTTTGGGCACAGACACGACACGTTGGTCAAGTACCCTATATCAAATATCTACACCACACTCACTTGCCCGTCTTTCTCTTGCTGAGAAGCTTCTTTTTGACATGCTTCTTCATCTTGGTCTTTCTCTTTTCCAGCTTGGCGCTTTTGGCTGCCTCCTTTCTTGTCTTTTTGTCGTCTTTATCCTCGTGTTTCTTTCCCTTTAGTATAGTTTCCCTCTCCTTCCAAGGCTTGCCTTCGCCAGATTCATCATCATCGTCATCGTCACTATCATCACTGTCACCATCACTGTCGCCTTCACTGTCGCCTTCATCCTCGCTATCCGTTTCCTCGTCAGAGGTGCCTTCATCAACTTTCCCCTCGACTTCCCCCCCAGCGTTGTTCCTTATAGTTAAATCCTTCATGGTGTCGATATTGCCCTCAGTAAACTTTTCGAAATCCCTCTCTTCCAAGTTGTTCAAGGACCTCACAAAATGCAAGGATCTGAAAACCTCGTCCTCCACCTCCTGGTCGTCGTCGGTTTTTAGCGGCAAACTCTCCAAGTACCTGCCCAACTCCTCGTCACTGTTATCGGTAACACCAAGGTCCTCTAGCGGGTCGACAATGTACTTGAAAATCAACCTCTCGGGGTACACATTGATCTTCTTTCTGTTGAAGTAGTCATTCACGTTCTTGATATCCATTCTCAAAAAGTCCAAAGCCATCGGATGGTCGGGCTCAACCGACTGCGACACGTCGATTATGTAGAGCTTGTCCTTGTGCACAATCGAGTTGTACTCGCTCAAGTCGGCATGCACCAACCGACACACTTGGTACATTCTTCTCATGTAAAACAACATTTGGTGGTAGTAATGCACAATCTCGTCAATGCCGGCAAAATTGTGGTCCTTCAACTTTGGCGACGGCTCGCCGTCGCCCTTTGTCAAGTACTGCATCACCAACACGTGCGACCGCAACTCAGCCGGTTTCGGACACGGTATGCCGTGGGTGTACAACCGCTTCAAATTCCTAAATTCCTTCTCGGCCCATATCTTGACCATCTTTCGCGGGTTGCCCTGGTTCTTGGTGTTCCTGAACCGAAACTCCCCATCCACATACCTCTCACGGTCCTTAAACACAAGAATGGACGTCTTGTAGATCTTGACTGCATACTCCTCCGAGCTGGTCTCGCTGGTTCCTTGGTACACATTGGCTTCCTTCCCTGTACTGATGCACCCGTTGATCTGGGAAATGACCCCTGTTCTGATGATCTTTGCCAAGAACCGCATCGTTCTTGGATCCAATACTTGCTCCACCGTGGCCCTATTGGCCCGGTCTTTGGTTACCTTGGGTCCCTTTTTGATGGGGTCGGTTTTGATCTTGTCGGCATACTTGGTCACAATATCCTCCTTTTCAACAAGAGTCTTTGGCACCGGCGACGCTGTGGTTTCATACTCGCTATCGGACGACGACGAGTAAGTATCGTCTTCTTCTTCTCCTGTTGAGCTCATCTTTGATCTCTTTGGTGGGGGGGGGGGTTGTTGTTGTTGCCTGCTTGGGTGCTAAAAATTTTGATTTCGTGATGAGGAAGAGCGAGCGAGCGAGAAGAAACAAATGAAAGGGAAGAAAAAAACAAAAAAAAAAGGAGAGAGGTACTTGCTTAAAACAACCACCAAAAAATGGCAATCACCGCTCTCAACCAGGTACTACCACAAGTATGTCCACAGCACTCATCTATCTGCCCCTCTTATTCACATACTAACTGTCCCGTTTTTTTCTTTTAGAAATTCTTTGGGTTTATTCCCTTGTTCATTGGCGTAGAGGTGATACTTGGTGTAACCATCCTCAACAAGGCCGGCGGGATCTACGGTATCTTGTCATTGTTCACGGGCCACCCCATAAACTTTTGGCAATGGTTGTACAACTCGTTGGCCATATTGGTGTTGCCATTCTACGCGTCTGCGTTGGTCAACTTGCAGCAACGCCCCAAGAACGTCAGAAAGATTGCATTGTCGGCGGTGATATTCGTCATTGATACAGCCGTGGGCTGTTTCTACACCGTGTACTTTACCTACCTCTTTTTCAGCACCGAAGACGGCACCGGCACGCCCAAGGGGGAAGCAGGAGAGGCGGGGTTATCGTCGCAGAGTGCCAGTGTGGCCAGGGAGTTGTTCATCACTTTTAGTACAACCGTTGTTGTGACCTTTGTTCGGTTCTACTTTACGTTGGTGATCTTGTCGTTTACCAAGGCTTTACTCAAGCAGGATGCGGCGGAGCTGAGGTATAGCGATCTGGAGAGTGTGCGTGATCCAGACGCCGAGGAGATCTGGAGCTCGACTGGGGTTGTGGGCGAGTTGAGAAAGGCCGTACTCGATCTTGAGATCAGACTGAAGGAGTTGCTCAACGACTACTTGAACTAGGGAGTGGCATAGCATCTACATCCACACATTCCACGTGTGTATCCATATATGTGTCCCACACACATATATATATAATATCTAATAATAAGTTAAATTGTTTCTCCACACATTTTTTTTTTTTTTGGCAAGCCATTCTGTTCTTGCCACCCAATGGGTCATTCATCAAGCACGGAACTGCAAGAGGAGCAGAGCGGGGTCACTACGCGGCTCTCCAGAGAAACCGTCCACGACTTGTTC
>JAJMCF010001594.1:42087-52903 GCA_030585045.1 Zhuliangozyma parablackwelliae | reverse complement strand
AGGGAGTTGTTCATCACTTTTAGTACAACCGTTGTTGTGACCTTTGTTCGGTTCTACTTTACGTTGGTGATCTTGTCGTTTACCAAGGCTTTACTCAAGCAGGATGCGGCGGAGCTGAGGTATAGCGATCTGGAGAGTGTGCGTGATCCAGACGCCGAGGAGATCTGGAGCTCGACTGGGGTTGTGGGCGAGTTGAGAAAGGCCGTACTCGATCTTGAGATCAGACTGAAGGAGTTGCTCAACGACTACTTGAACTAGGGAGTGGCATAGCATCTACATCCACGCATTCCACGTGTGTATCCATATATGTGTCCCACACACACACACACACACGCATATATATATAATATCTAATAATAAGTTAAATTGTTTCTCCACACATTTTTTTTTTTTGGCAAGCCATTCTGTTCTTGCCACCCAATGGGTCATTCATCAAGCACGGAACTGCAAGAGGAGCAGAGCGGGGTCACTACGCGGCTCTCCAGAGAAACCGTCCACGACTTGTTCCATACTCGATGCGTCCAATTGTTGAAACCAATTGAGATTGCTTTCTTGCGAGCAACAGCCAGGGACCACAATGAGATCACCTTGTCGGATATGAAAGAGATCCTCAAATTGCCCGAGTCGGCGGGGGATGGATACGACCAGGCAGTACACACTTTGTACCAGAGCATCAAGGTATTGGGGCTGTTTCCGTTTCTCAATCAGCCTGAGCCGCGTGGCGCGCTAACATTGAAGCAGTTGGTGATTGCGTCGGTCTTTTTGAGCGGGAGGCACAAAAAGATCTTGAGCGAATACGATTTCTTGTTGGTTTTCGGTATATCGTTGGCTTTGCAGGAATCCGTGCAGTCCGTGCTGCTGCTGCTGGGGGTGGGGCTGCAAATTTCCACAAAAGAGGAGCTTGACGAAAAGGACAACAATGAGCCTAAAGAAACGGTCCGCTTGCTTATGCCGTTTCATGAAGAAGACACTATTGAAGTCAGAGCCAAAAAGGTCCACTGGTCCCAAGTGGACACGATAAAGCTGTACGACGGAATCGACGTGAACCAGTTCAAGATTGAGATTAGCACTTTGAAAAACATAACCACGTTTGTGTTGGTGGTCAATTCGGTAAACAAGCAGGGCCACGAAGAGATGTTGAAGCAGCTCGTTGCCAATCTCGCACGGTGGAACGAATTCGAAGTGTATGCAGGCTACATTATGGGATTCTACGATGAGACAAAGAAGAGTGAGACGATTAGCGTGAATGACTTTGTCAAAGGAACCAACAAGCTACTTCCTACCTTTTTCCAATCAAACTTGAGCATGGTGGTGGCCAATAGCATTCTATCTTCAGTCACAAGAAAGGGCCAGTTTACTCTTTCGCCGCCACCACCAGGACCTCCACCAGGACCACCATTAGGACCAGGACTTGAAAACAAGCTCGCGGTTCCGAAAGTGCCATTGGCTCTCCCCAAATTTAAAGAGTCCAAAATTGTCACGGTACCCTGCCTTGCCTATATCTCCGCCTTGCTCAAACCAAAGACAAACATAGAAATCACCAGCCAAAACATCGTCAAGCTCTACGCCGGGTCAGAGTCCGGGTTCTCCATCAGGTCGTTGGAAACCAAGATCTTCAAATGGCGAGCGCCCACGTTGGTGCTTGTGCGGGGCAAGAGAATAAAAGCCAAAACCATTAGTGACAACAAAAGGTATCAAAAGTTTGCCGAAGCGTTCCCCCGGTTTTTCCTTTCTTCGGAAAGCCATCTACAAGAGGACTGGCAACACGAGAGCGACAAGATAACGTACGCCGTGTTTGTCTTTGCACCATGGAAGAACTCCAACAAGAGCAACTTTGGCGACGAGAAATCGGTGATTTTGTCACTACAACCGCGGGCCGATGTATTCCCCAGCATCCACAATGACATCCTACAGGGCCAGCTGGTATACTTTAACAACCAAGGAATGGGGCTCGGTTTTGGAAACAGCCAGCCGATAAACAAGCACGAAACCAAAAAGTACTTTCCCGGTAACGTGTCTCTCACGATCGAGGCGAACTTGGAGTATGCCGTGTTTCGACACTTGCTGAACCATCCCACCAGCAACCCCACATACTTCCAGCCATCCAAGCTAGGCGACTACGAAGACCGTTTCACCATAACTGACCTCGAAGTCTGGGGTGTGGGTCTGAGCCGGGAGCTTGAGGAGCAGCGGAAGCAGTGGGAGTGGGAGGAGAAACAAGCTGAAGCCCGGCAGAGTGTCAATTTACGCAGTATGGGCGAAGAGAGGGCGTTTTTGGAAATGGTTGGTCTTGTAGGGAACCACAACGCTGGTGGTGGGTCTGTCTAGGTTTGTATTCTGTATAGAACCGATGCTCATCGAGAGAGAGAGAGACAAATCGAAATTTTTCCTCACCATATATTTGCCAAACCACATCAGCAACAAACTCAAGACCATGTCCAAGGAACACAAGAAGGGGGACCAGGTCCGGAAAGCGGTTACTACAGATGACCGTTTCAAGTCTGTGCACAACGACCCGCGGTTCAGACTCCCCAACTTGCGCAACTTTAAAGTGAAAGTGGATGATCGTTTCAGCAAGGCAGAGTTGAAAAAGTTGAACGCCAGCGCAACGGGGAAAAAGGTCAAGATTGACCGGTACGGTCGTAAGATTGATCAGAAGAAAGAAGCAGATGCGTTGGATAAGTTTTACGAGCATGAAGAGGATGGCGAGGAAGAGAGCGAAAGTGAAGGCGACGACGAGTCTGTGGAGACGCTCGCCGCAAAAGTGAAGCAGGAAGAGGGGGAGGATGCAGAAGAGGAAGAGGAGGAGGAGGAGGCGGAAGAAGAAGAAGAAGAAAGCGATGAGGATAGTGGAAATGAACAGTTTGATCGTGCTCGTGGCGAAGGGTTGGTGAGTTCTTCCGAAGATGAATCGTCCGAATCAGACTCGGAGGTGGAAGTGGCTGAGGAAGACGACGACTCCGAAATTGAACTAGAGCAAAGCAAGCCGGAAGAAACAGACCCAACGTCTTCATTTGCCGTTGTCAATATGGATTGGGACAACATAAGGGCGGTGGACTTGATGGCGACATTTATATCATTTGTGCCCAAGGGCGGCTCCATCAAATCTGTTACCATCTACCCGTCCGAGTTTGGGAAGGAGCGCATGCAGAGGGAGGAAATCGAGGGCCCGCCCAGAGACTTGTTCAAGAAGAAAAAGAAACTGGGTAAAGGAAAAGCGGGCAACGACGACGACGATAGTGACTCTTCTGACTTGGACTCTGACGTTGACGTGAACAACCCCGAAGAATTGGCCAGAGTCACGAAAAAGTTGTACGAGGAGGACGACGCCACTGAAGATTATGACAGCAAGGCGTTGAGGAGGTACCAGCTCCAAAGGTTGCGATACTACTACGCCGTTGTCGAGTGTGATTCCGTGGGGACGGCAAAGAACATATACCAGAATTGTGACGGTACCGAATACGAGTCGACCGCCAACATTTTTGACTTGAGGTACGTTCCTGAAGACATGGAGTTTGACGGCTCGGAGGCCACTGACTCGTGCACGAAAATCCCCTCCTCGTACCGGCCCGATTCCACGTTTATCACTGACGCATTACAGCACTCAAAAGTGAAATTGACGTGGGACGAGACTCCCAAGGAGAGGTTGACGTTGTCTTCAAGACCGCTCTCGCAGAAGGAAATTGACGAGAATGACTTTAAGGCGTACTTGGCCAGTGATTCTGAAGACGAGGCTGAGGACAAGGATGGGCAAAATGGTCATGCAACGGCCAAAAGCAAGTACCAGAGCTTGCTTGGAGCTGTACCCAAATTTGGAAAGGATGAGGATGGAGAAGACGATGACATTGACATGGAGATTACGTTTGACCCTGGCTTAAAGGATACGATGGAGGAGGAAGAGACGGACAAGAAGAAGGAGAAGGAAGAATCTACCATTGAAGCATACAAGCGGAAGGAGAAGGAGCGGCGTCAAAGGAGGATGGCCAAGCACAAGGATACCGAGACCGTTGAAGATGACGAGGTAAAGGAAGAGCCCAAGGACAAGAAGAAGTCCAAAAAGTCCAAGAAGAAGCAGAACCTCCCAGTGGATGAAAAGTCAAGGGCTGAATTGGAGCTTGTCATGATGGATGAGAAGGACGAGGATAAGGACAGCGCTCAGCACTTTAGCATGAAGGAGATCATCAAAGCAGAGAAATCGAGCAAGCACAAGAAGAACAAGAACAAGAGAGTTGACTCTGAAATGGTGCAGGACGATTTCGAGGCCAATTTGGCGGACCCTAGATTCAAAGAGATTTTTGAAAGTCACGACTATGCTATTGATCCGACTAGCTCGGAGTTTAAGAAAACGGACACAATGAAGAAGATTTTGAGCGAGAGATCGAAGCGGGCCAACACGAGTAAGAAGTCAAGCACGCGCGAGAAACGGAAGCGTGACGATGCCGCCACCACCGCTGCTGCTGCTGCTGCCACCACCGCTGCTGCTGCTGCTGCCACCACCAAGAACGATGACGTGAACTCGTTGGTCCAGAAAATTAGAAAGAAGCACAGAAAGTAACAACAGTATACGTTTCACCATTTTTTTTTTGTTCTATAGCATTTCTGAAACAATGCATCACCACGCAATCATCTGCTGCTAGTTGCCTTCCCTTTTTTTTTTTTTTTTTTCTAGCTTCCTTTTGCAGTCAGATTCATCGAGGAAACTGTAGCTTCTAAATCCGCTGACTTGAGAATCTCTCACTTTCCTTGTCCCAACTCTTGCTCTTGTTTTCATAAAGGGATCAAGGATTCCCTTTCCACTTGCACCACAAGCAGCGCCCCCCCCTCACACTCCTATAAGCAATACATAACAATCAGTTCCTTGATTGTGTTGTTTGAGAATCAGAAAATGGACCAAAAAACCCCCAACCACGACGAGAACAACGAACAGAAACGCCACACCTGGGGCTGCCAAAACTCTTGTTGCAAGCTCGGGTTGTTTTTGAATCCGCGGCCAGATATACATGGATTGATAAAACACGATATTGTTGATGACATACAGGCGTTCAATGTAACCCCGAGCATAAACGATTTAGTACGCTCCAAGGAGGGTCCAAAGGGGGATCAGAGCGCGCATCAGAATGAGGGGATGAAGAACGAGGGTCAAAACAAGGAGTACAGTATGGTTGACGACGAATGTGACGAGCCAATTGACTACTCCCTTACCGGTTATTTGAAAAAGGACGAGGATGAATGGGCGGGTCTGGAGCAATGCTCTTTGCTAGAGACGGAGCTGTTTGTGCTTGTTTCAAAGAGTGCAGCAAGTTCCGTCTACGATCTTGAACAAGAACACGATGATGATTACTCCATTGTACACAGTGATGGCAAGGTAGAACAATCAACTGGAGAGTCAACGGGCTACAGAACGATAGAGGACTGTTTGCGCCGCCTGCAGAAAGTTATCGCCGAAGCTCAGAAGCTACGAAGAAATGGCCGGTCTCATCGAAACCCATTCTCTACACCAGAAACCAACCGTGGCGACTTGAGTCTATTCCATGGGAGTGCCGAAATGGATGCAGAGGTCCCAAACGAGTATTTGGGAGGAGGTTCGATAAAGCAAATGAAGGAGTCCTTATCTTCAAAGTGTAACCTTGTGATACCAGAGCAACCAGAGCAGGAACAGGAACAGGAACAGGCGCAGCAGCAGCAGCCGCAGCAGCCGGCGCCAAAGACACCACTCCATCAGATGACCTATGCATTTGAGCCACAGGCAACCACACAATCTCCGATACTTGGCACCTCCCCTACGCCCCTACCTCCAATGCCTTCCCTGACCCTGCCCCCAAAAAAGATGCGTATGCCTTTAATCTTCAAGGAGATGCTTGGGAACATGAAGCCAAGTGGCGTTCACACGATGCTGGGGCCCAAATTTGGTGAGTCATTTGCGTTCAAAACGGAAAGCACCCAGGGTGTATCCAACCTCATCTCTGTGGAACAGCACTACCAGACCAGCAATTCCCCCTGTGTATCGAATCTCGAGGAGGTGATTGGAAAGAAACGAAACAGGTTCTCGCCTCGGCTGACTTTTCAGGGGGTGTGGAAGGAAAAGAGAGAAATGGGTGCTGGCAGTACTGACTTCATGGGAGGGCGTGGTGGTGGTGGTGGCGTCTGGGGCTCTCCGCCAGCAGTGGAACCGTTTGCAAGGGCGTGCTGGGGTAATTCCCCCTTGTTTGACCAGTATGTGAACAACTCTCCGCCAGTTTCAGACCTGGGTAGTGGTCTGGGTCTTGTGATATCCACCCCAAAAGTGGTTGACACGCTTGATCACGGCTTCATTCCATCACGACCGGCTCCTACACCCCTGCGCCAGGGGGGCAGTACATGGCATAGGAGAAGCAGGTTTTTGTTCGGGAGGTCCTTTGGTGTATCGAGTACACGGACATCGACGGTGAATTCTAGGGGCAGTGCCGGTGCCGGTGCCGGTGCCAGCAGAGTCGCTGTGCCCACAAATGTGTATAAACGGTCAAGAAAGGATGGGGGAGGAGACGGGTACACTTTTCCAACAAGTGACACATTTCAACAGAGCTGGCACGAACAGGGTGGGTTCAAAAATACGAGAGACACAGAAACAGTGACCAATCAACACAATAGCGCTCAATTCTACGGCGCTCCACACTATCGTGCTTCACATTATGGCGCTCCACACTATGATACTCAGCACAATGGTGCACAAATCAGAAAGGTCAACAACCTCCAAACCCAGTTCATGGAGGCAGACACACCCAGTAATGTAATTGAGTTGTTTTCGCAGTACATGGACACCTCGTTTGAATAGGTGCTCATGGTCTTAATATTATATGATTAATCGTACACTAAAAAAAAAGGTCTATCAAAAGTTCTCGGTATTCGTGCCCAAATCGGCAAAAAAGTCATCGGGGTTATAGTTTATATCCGGGTTGATGTCAAACCCCTGGGCCGGTGGTGGTGCGATTTGTTGATATCCATAGCTCTCAGGGGCAGGGGCGGCACCGCCCCTCTCCAAGTTCTCCACCAACTGGGTGAGCCTCTCCTTCAGTTTCTCCTGTTGTTGCAACACGTATTTCAAATGCACTATGTAGTCAACCGACCGGTTAAGGATCACCGACTTGTTTGGCTTGGTCTCTTTGACTTTGATCGAGCCCACCAAATCGGACAAATCGCCCGAGTCAATACCGTTCTTTCTCTGTAGCGCTTGCACAGCACACAACTGCGGGTTCAACAACGAGGGGGGCACAATCACTCCCAACTCCTTGATTCTCTCCTTGATCAAGTCGCGGCGTCTTCTCTCAACCGCATTATGAAACTCTCGTCTCCGTTTGAGTTTCTCTTCCTTCGAGAGCTGTTTCGTTGGAACATTTTCATTGGACACACTGGCTTTTGTTGACGACGGGACCGACGTGCTTAAAGAGCTCTGTGGGGGTGGGGAAAGCGCCATCCAGTGTTCGGATTTGGCGGTTGGTGGGTTGGGGATGGACGTGCTCAAGCTGGCGAGGTTCTCGTTAGCAATTGGTAGGTGGGAAGCCCCGGAATACTGCGGCGGCGAATTCAAGTAGGAGTCGTAATTGGGCGAGGTGTAAGATGACGGGTTGAATTGGGGCGATAGGTACGACCCCGATTGGAAATCAAACGCGGTAGATGCACCGCCGCCGCCGATGCCACCACCAATACCACCACCACCGCCACCGATACCGCCGCCAACACTCACTCCGATGGGTCCACTGGTGCTCCCCTTTCTTGAAATGTCGGGGCTAAACGCATAGCTATTCCTATTGTCGAGCCCAGCATCCTCACTTATCGAGTTGAGAGAAGTGAAATTGTTTCCCCTCGTTGGCGGTGAAAAGTATTGTGGGTTGAGAAAAGAGCTCGCCTCGTCAAAGTTGTTGGGCGATATAAGCTCGTCAAGGTTCCCCGTCGCGGTTGGGTTGACAAACGGTGGCGATAATGGCTGGGGGGATACGCTCTGCCGCTGTCTCTGCTGGAAGCCCTGGGGTTGGGTCTGCGACAACAATGCTTGCTGGAACGCCCCTTCGTCCAAGTACTGCGGCTCGTTGGTGAACGACCCCGAATTTGACCCCCACCCGTACGTGTTTTTGTCCACTTGTGTGCCGGAAGATGTGTAGCCCGTGGGACTTAGGTATTCTCCCTGGTTGGTCGAGTTGTACCCGGAATTGTTGGCCGTGTTGCTGAGTCCGCCTTCAAGGTTTAACGAAAAGTCGTGCTGGTTGGGGTTGTTGTCGAAATTGAAGTTGAGCTGTGGCTGTTGGCTGTATTTGAAACTATTGCTGTTGTTGGTGGTGGTGTTGTTGGTGTTGTTATTGTTGTTATTGCTGGCGTTGATACTATTGTTTGAATTATAGTTGGGGTTGGTGGTGTTGTACTTGTAATTAGGTGTGTCGCTGTTGTCATTGGACCCGGCGTAGTCCGAGGGACTGTCTTTGAAGAAGTCTTCCATAGTGGTGGGTCGAAAGGCGGAGACGGTAAAAATGCCCGAGGAAGAAAAGGGAGTGATAGCGGGGGGGAAGGTTCCGTTACCAAGTGTTGGTTATGTTCCGTTGGCCGTTTGGCTGTAGCGGGTTATAGTGGCACCAGTAGTGATAGTGGCAGCTGTCGGTGTTGGCTTGTCGTGGCAATTGGCTACACGAAATAAACTGTCTAAATGGTTACCCTGTTGTGACTTTCTGAACGTTTTGTGCGTATTATTGTATCTCTCTCTCACTTGTTTTTTTTTTGTTTTTTTTTTGTCGTTGTGTAAATTGTGAAGGTGAAGGTGAAAGCGGAAAAAGGTGGTGGAGTGGGTGTTACCCGGATCAATATCCCAGCAATCCGGTGGAGGGGGGGATACAGTGTGACATTTTTTTGTATACCCCCATACGAGTTTGCTGCTACAACAATAGTGGGTGGCGTTTTTCTACTACAGTCTACCATAGTCCACACTCAACACCACATTTAATCACCATGTCTGCCGATTCAGAGAATGTATTCAGACAGCTGTTTCGAAGCTGGAACACGCGAACCGCCAGCAATACCAGCACGTCCCAGCCTGCTCTTTCTGAGTGGACCGACTACTTCAAGTCCGGCGCAAACGACCTATACAGCCGCCTACCTACTTCGGTACAAGACATGGCAAACGCCAACAACGCCACCGAAGAGCCGTCGTGGTTTCAACTCACGAAACTAGAAAAGTTGATTGGGTTTGCGTGCTGCCTCGCTGCGTCGGTGTTGTGCTTTGTGCTTTGCTTTTTTATGTTTCCCGTGTTGGCGTTGCGGCCACGCAAGTTTGGTCTCTTGTGGACCGGTGGCAGCGTGTTGTTTGTGTTGTCGTTTGGCATCTTGCAGGGCCCTTACAACTATATACGGCACTTGACGTCGAGCGGGAGGATAGTGTTTACGGTGGTGTTTTTCTCCTCGGTGTTGTTGACATTGTACTCGGCCGTGGTGATCAAGAGCAGTATATTGACAATCTTTGCCAGCATCATTGAGGTATTGGCGGTGCTGTACTACACGTTGAGCTACTTTCCGTTTGGCGCCTCGACATTGACATTCTTTACTAGTTATTTTGTGGGGTACGTTGGCGGCTTGGTCGCGGGGATCTTGTAAACCGGAATAATACACACACACACACGGGCCTTGGGTCACTTATCTTTTTACAACTTTTCCTTCTCCAAGTTGGCCAACAATTGCTGGTGCAACTTGCCGATTTTGTCGAAATCGGTGGGCTGGGTAGGCCAGCCCACGCCCAAGCCAGTAGCTTCGTCTCTCTTTGGAATCAAGTGGAAATGAACGTGGTCAACCACTTGGTGGGCAATTCTGCCGTTGTTTTGCAAAACATTGTACCCCTCCCCCTCTGGGGTGTTGTTCTCGTCCAACTTCAACACCTTGGTCAATTTCTTGACAACCGGCAAGATATCAGCCAAGTACTCATCAGGGATGTTGTGGAGCTTGGCGCCGTGGTGCTTGGGGATGATCAAAACGTGTCCCTCGGCAATTGGGCCGATATCCAAGAAGGAGTAGGTCAAGGGGGTTTCGATCAATTTGGAGGAGGGGATCTCGCCCTTGATGATTTTGCAAAAGATGCATGAGGCGTCTGATGCGGCGGCTGCGGCGGTGCTGACTGCTTTGGTGGATGCCATCTTATCAATTGGATGCAAAATGGTAGAGATTCGGAAACTATAGTAGTTAACGGGGTGAGCTGGGGAGAAAGGAGTACAACCTACAAGTTTTTCGTCCTCCTGAACCAAAGTGCAAGAAAAACAACGTACGATGAAGTGATCCATGAGGGGGGGGAAGTGGAGCACATACAGAAAAGAGTATAGAGAGATCTTTGTGTAGGCGGGGGAGTCTAGTGAAGAAACAGAGGATGTACCCTGTGGTGATTACTTGTATGACCCTCTGAGGAGCATGGGGGTAGCCAAATGTTTTGTATTGGACTGTGTGGTTGTTCTTTCTCTTCTAGTGTCTCTTCTCGTGCAACGTCCCATGCCTCTCCTCCCGCCTCTCTTCGTCTACCTTTTCCCTCTTCACATGCCCCTCTACCTCTCTCACTATGCTTTCACTATGCTTCCTCTATGCTTTCTCTATGCTTTCTCTTTTTTTTGACCCCCTTGTGGGTCGTGTCTATATGCAGTTTATCGTTACGGTGGCAAAAAAGCCGAGACAACAACACAGGCAAAACGCCCCCAGTAGCTTCTATCGCCTTCTACTGCTTCCATCTTCAAAAATGCAGCTACAAGCAAGCTTGTGCTCGCATGTGTAAGCTGCTTCCTCCCTCCATGTATATGTAGCTCTTCTTTCTGCTCTGGGG
>JAJMCF010001594.1:0-42022 GCA_030585045.1 Zhuliangozyma parablackwelliae | reverse complement strand
CACCCCCCCCCCCCCCCTTGTTTTGCCCCTCCCCTGGTTGTTTTTTTTTTGCTATTTTGCCTTCCTGTTGCCCTCCCTCGCCCCCCCTCCCTCATTTGGGCAAAAACGATCCAACAAAACTGCCAGAACAAAATTTCCTTGAACCCACCTTTCTCTTCCTTTGCTTAGCACACGGTATATTTACACGAAATGACGGGCGAAGCAGACAAGAAACCACACTTTGATGCCTCGGGTGCATCCGCGGTGGACGACAAGACCGCCACTGCTATTTTGAGAAGAAAGAAGAAGGACAATGCCTTGATTGTCGACGACGCCACCAACGACGACAACTCGGTCATAACCATGTCCTCAAACACAATGGAGCTATTGCAATTGTTCCGTGGCGACACGGTCTTGGTCAAGGGCAAGAAGAGGAAAGACACCGTGTTGATTGTGTTGGCCGACGACGACATGACGGATGGTGTTGCCAGAATCAACAGGTGCGTCCGTAACAACTTGAGAGTCAGGTTGGGCGACATTGTTTCCATCCATCCGTGTCCAGACATCAAGTATGCCAACAGAATCAGCGTTTTGCCCCTTTCAGACACCGTTGAGGGCATCACGGGTTCTCTCTTTGACTTGTACTTGAAGCCATACTTTGTGGAGGCCTATCGCCCAGTTAGAAAAGGCGATTTGTTCACCGTGAGAGGCGGGATGAGACAGGTTGAGTTCAAGGTGGTTGAGGTGGACCCAGAGGAGATTGCCATTGTGGCCCAGGACACCATCATCCACTGCGAGGGTGACCCAATCAACCGCGAGGACGAGGAAAACAGCTTGAACGAGGTTGGCTACGACGACATTGGCGGGTGTAAGAAGCAAATGGCCCAGATTAGAGAGTTGGTTGAGTTGCCATTGAGACACCCCCAGTTGTTCAAGTCGATTGGTATCAAGCCACCCAAGGGTATTTTGATGTACGGTCCTCCTGGTACCGGTAAGACCATTATGGCCCGGGCTGTTGCCAATGAGACGGGTGCCTTTTTCTTTTTGATCAATGGACCGGAAATCATGTCCAAGATGGCGGGCGAATCCGAGTCCAACTTGAGAAAGGCTTTTGAGGAGGCTGAAAAGAACTCTCCGGCCATCATCTTTATCGATGAGATTGACTCCATTGCCCCCAAGAGAGACAAGACCAATGGTGAAGTTGAAAGAAGAGTTGTTTCCCAATTGTTGACTCTAATGGATGGTATGAAGGCCAGATCGAATGTCGTTGTCATTGCTGCCACAAACAGACCAAACTCCATCGACCCTGCGTTGAGAAGATTTGGTAGATTTGACAGAGAGGTTGACATTGGTGTCCCCGATGCCGAGGGCCGGTTGGAGATTTTGAGAATCCACACCAAGAACATGAAGTTGGCCGACGACGTTGACTTGGAATCAATTGCCTCTGAGACCCATGGCTTTGTTGGTGCCGATGTCGCCTCGTTGTGTTCGGAAGCCGCTATGCAGCAGATTCGGGAAAAGTTGGACTTGATTGACTTGGAGGAAGACACCATCGACACCGAGGTGTTGAACTCGTTGGGGGTCACGCAAGACAACTTTAGATTTGCTCTCAGCAACTCCAACCCATCCGCGTTGCGTGAGACTGTTGTTGAAAACGTCAATGTCACCTGGGACGACATTGGTGGTTTGGACAATATCAAGAACGAGTTGAAGGAGACGGTGGAGTACCCCGTTTTGCACCCCGAGCAGTACCAAAAGTTTGGCTTGGCCCCCACCAAGGGTGTCTTGTTCTTTGGTCCACCGGGTACTGGTAAGACCTTGTTGGCCAAAGCCGTTGCCACTGAAGTCTCGGCAAACTTTATTTCCGTCAAGGGTCCTGAGTTGTTGAGTATGTGGTACGGTGAATCCGAGTCCAATATTCGTGACATTTTCGACAAGGCCAGAGCGGCAGCGCCCACAGTTGTCTTTCTTGACGAATTGGATTCCATTGCTAAGGCCAGAGGTGGGTCCAACGGCGATGCTGGCGGCGCTTCCGACAGAGTTGTGAACCAGTTGTTGACCGAAATGGATGGTATGAATGCCAAGAAGAACGTGTTTGTTATTGGCGCCACCAATAGACCTGACCAAATCGACCCTGCCTTGTTGAGACCGGGCAGATTGGATCAGTTGATTTACGTTCCGTTGCCCGATGAGCCAGCCAGATTGTCCATCTTGCAAGCGCAATTGAGAAACACCCCGTTGGAGCCCGGGTTGGACTTGAACGAGATTGCCCTGATCACCAGCGGCTTTTCCGGTGCCGATTTGTCGTACATTGTGCAAAGATCCGCCAAGTTTGCCATCAAGGACTCCATCGAAGCGCAAGTGAAGTTGAATAAGATCAAGGAAGAAAAGGGCGAAGACGTTGACATGAAGAGCGACGAGGCGGAGGCGGAAGAGGACCCAGTTCCATACATCACCAGATCGCACTTTGAAGAAGCCATGAAGACGGCCAAGAGATCTGTCTCTGATGCCGATTTGCGTCGTTATGAGGCTTATGCGCAACAGTTGCAGGCCTCAAGAGGCCAGTTTACCAACTTTAGATTCAACGAAGGTACCCTGGACAACTCTGGTGCCGGTGCTTCTGCTGGCGGTAACGACAACTCGGGCGCTGCTTTCGGAAACGAAGAGGAGGATGATTTATACAGTTAGGCGAGTTTTATTGTGTTGGGAGTGGAGGGGGCGATCTCTATAAGTTTGTAGTAGCTATTGACTAACGTTTCATTTGAAACTTGAAAATTGAAACTCTAGGAAAAGGAGCAATTGTCTAAATGCATCGGACCATATGGTCTGATAAACATCTTACTTTTTTTTTTTGCTATATGTAGAGCAATAGACTCTCTGTATATATAACGGCTCGTCTTGTTTAGATCTTGTAGGCAGAAGGGTCAACGCCCTCCATCTTCTTTGGCAAGCGAACGGCCACCCCAATGGGATTGATCACAACGTTGTTGATATCCCAAACCCCCTCGCGGTAGTAAATGTCCTTCTTCAAAAACTCCACCACATCCTCCCTCGAGTCAGCAACCAAATGGAACGCACTGCCGGCAAACTTTGTCTTTGCCTCGTCGTGGTAGATGGCCCCGGCGGACCTCACGGGGTTTGGCACATTGGCTGGGATGTCCTTAACGTGCTGGGGTCTGACCTTGGACCTATCGGCGTTGGGAAAGTCGTAGATGATGACGTTGTATTCGTTTGACATGGCTCTTGAAGTTGACGAAAACGATCTGGCAAGGTTGAGTCTGCTGGTTCTAAAGAACAATTGGCTGTTCATACGTAGAGGACAGGGGGGAAACGGGGGGACTGTTTTTGGTGAATAAAAATACCTGAAAATGTTGGCGGTGGGGCGGGGAGAATCGGAAATGTCACGTGAGCTTGAAACGTTGAACTTTAAGTAGAAAGCGTAGGAATAGAATACAAATGAGTTATATAAAAAAACAGTGATTACGGGTCAATGCCGGGGTCTGTCCTCTAGACTGAGTTATGGCCGATGGCCGACACAAGTAGTACAGAGTGACAGGATGCAGATGTTGTTTTCTTTCCGCATTCATTCTCCAATGCCTTCAGATAAGGCACACTAGTGGCATAACACAAGTGGAATACACACACTCACACACTCACACACTCACAAACCACACCCTCCTACTGGCTGTTGACATTGATGGGAGCAAACTTCCTGATTGGCTCTCTTCTTGGCCCCAACTCGTTGGTATGGATACCTGCCCCGAATTGTGGACCAAGTGGTGAATGTGCATGGATCAACGTTTGGCCCACAGAGGGTGGCCCGCCTTGTCTGAACTGCTGGTTGCCTATACCGCCCTTGTCCTTGCCAAACTCCTTGATGAAAGCGGACTTGTACCTATTCTGGTAGTTTTCACTTCTCAACTCAAACGACGACTCGTTGTTCAAGTCTTTTAACTTTTGCGAGAATGACTTTTGTGGTGTGCTATCTGCCTGGTAGTATAGAACTCCTCCCAATACGGCGGCGACGCCGAATATCGTCAAGTAGCCAGTGGTGCTGGATTGTGTTTCAGCATTGCCTGACGACGATGAAGATGAAGATGAAGATGATGTTGATGACTTGGATCTTGTAAGTGTGCGCGCTATTGAGCGCGTAGACGATGTTCTTACCCTTGTGAACATGATGTGATGGATGAGTGGGGTGGGGGGGGGGGGGGAGGAGTGGTTGAATACTGCTTGAGTAGAAGTTTGTCTTGTGGGTGATGATTTTTTTTTTCCTTTACTTTCTTCAACTGGGAGTTCTTCAGCCAATAAAAATGATTGCAAAATCATAATCACGTGATGCACGCCAAGTGCAGGCATCAGGTATATAAACACAAAGTGACAAAACGCAGAATGTATTGAATCTAAAAGAACGTGTGCTATACAGGCTGGAGTAGTTCCGTGTTTTGTGGTGCAACCGTAATGGGTTGACAGTTTAGCGAGAGAGGAGGGGGCGCTTCGGGAATGGAGCACGTAGCAAGCTTTTGCAAAGTCGATGCCCTTCCCGCGCTGGGTATGCAAATGAGGGATATACCCCAGAGACACCGTGGGGTGGTGTGCCCCTTGGAATCGTAGACCAGCTGGGAATGTTGAATGAGTGTAATGCAATATGTGGGCCAAGTAGTTGCTCTACTTGTTTGGGGGGTTGTTTTCAAACCGTTGGATCCAGCCTGATCTGAATGCGTGGGGGTTGTAAGCGTTGCTGAGCCAGCCAGACGACGACGACGAGGTATGCTTTGTAGTGTTGTTGGCTAGCTTTGGACCCGTCTGGGAGACCCGCGAGACGATAAACTCGCTGGCAATCAAAATGGCAGGGGCGATAAATAGGAATGGCCCTGTGGGGAACTGTTTCATTGGCATGGCGGATATGGGTAATTCAATGTTATTGTACCAACCGCGTGAGAATCTTTTCCGTTAAACTCTGGTGTAATAGCACTTTGATCTTTCAAACAGGGTATAAGTAGTCCTTCAAGATTGAACGATGTGTGTTTGCCTCTGGTGGAAGAAACGTGCAACTTTGGAAAGCAATTTGGTACTTGCTTTTTCAAAAAAAAGAAAGAAAAAAAGGAAAGCATCTTAAGGAGAGAGAAGAAAAAAAAAATTTTTGTAATTGCCAATGCGGTAAACACTGTATGGGGACACAAGGGGTGACACAGCTCTACAAACCTCTGGCCGTGGCAAGGGGGACTCTGCGACTGAAAACCGCCTTTCATTGCCAGTTTTCTTGGATTACAGATAGTTATGATTTTCAATCTATCAAAAAGACAAAAACTACCATATATAAAACCGCGTTTAAATGGCCCTCTGGGCTCGCACAGTTAGTGAAGTCCAAGCGTCGACGCCTTATACTTTACAAGCATGGGTGTCCTTTCTGCCCGGGAGAGCCCCCATTATCCACGGCCCCCATTATCCACGGCCCCCTTTAGTAGCCCACGCCGATCAAGTAGTCGGCCAATTTCTCGACAATCGCAGTAGCTTCAACCGCTTGGACACCCTCGGGGTAGTGTGCAATCAAAATAGCCTGCTTGGTGCGAACAGCGATCAACCCCTGTCCCTCGTGCTTCCCGTAGATGGATCTGTCGTCGGCTCTCAACAAAAAGTACTTTTGGCCCAACGCATGCAATCCGTGCGACTGTAATCCAGAAGCATCATCAAACCCCTTGGCCAACTCGGCAATCTCCTGTGGTTGCAATTGGAACGACCCAGACTGGGCCCACACGGAATCGCCCGCTCTGGAGTACAAAGCGGCCTTGTCTAGTTTGCCAGTGGCAACTAAGTTGTCTGTGTATGCTTGCCAGGACATGATGAATTCTTTTTTCAATTGATGTTGCTTGGTGGTGGTGGTTGTTGTGCTTGTGCTTGAGCAAAGAGTCAATGCTTCGACAGTCAAAAAGAAGACACACAGCCAAGGGGAGGAAGAAAAATAAATGTGGGCGTGACGATGCGGGTTGGGTTTTTGGTACACGCACACATCGTCTGTTGCATTGTTTTAGTATATGGCACGTCTTGTTGTCGTGTTGTGGCAGTACTTGCCTTTTACATACTACTCAATCCTTCTCTTTTTGGGGGCCGGTTCCTCGTAGTCTACAAGCTCAACAACGTCGTCATCATCGCCGTTGCCACTGAGTAACGCCTTGTCCTCTGCGTCAAGGATGGTGATGGTGTCGCCGCTCATTTGAAAGTCGGGCACCTCGTCGTCGTCCGCTTCTTGTTCAAAGTGCTTTTTGGGCCTCACATGCAAGTCTGGCAACGACAACTCGCCGTCCCTAACGCTCAAGTACAACTCAAGCGTCTCCAACTCGTCGCTGTCGTCCTGGATCAACACGAGCACGCCGTTTCCGACCCCGGGCACCTGGGCCAAGGGCGTGTCAAGGTAATCGTCAAAGTCAACGTCGTAAACCAACTTTGACTTGCCAACCTGGATGGAAATGTCGTCCTTGTTGTACCCGTACCTCCCAAGCTGGTCAATGAATCCCGACAAGGTCAAGGTCTCCAAATCGGCATGTGACACGGTAAATACCCCTCTAGAAAGCAACGAGTCGGCGTCGCACTTTGGGTTGGGCCCCACCAACCTCGCAGCGGTGATGTACTTGTTTGGCTTGATGCTGACAAAAACAGACGACCCTTGGCTAAACACGTCGCTATAGTCTGTGCTGTTGATGTTGGCACGCTGAAAGTACTTTGTGCTCGACAATGCCGAGAACCCCGATATGATGGCGTTTGTTGTGGCGATGGCCGGGATGATGTTGCCCGCAATCTCTTTGGTGTCGAACTTGGACATCGCCTCGATGCCAAAGACGTACGACCGCAAGTTGGATGCCGCCGCGACAAACGTCATTGTGTCCTCGTCGTCCTTGTCAAATGAAATGGCCAGCTCTGTGCCCGATTTCAATCGAGTTTGCAATGCTTCCCCGGACCTGTACAACGCGTAGATGCTGTGCAAAACCAGCCACACCTTGGTCTCGGCGTTTAAAATTGCCTCACTGTCTTCCGCCACCAACCTCGTCAACTCGTCCTTGTACTCTGCCATATCAAGCGGAGTCGGCCGTTTTCTCGACTTCCACAACGTCTCTATGCGCAACAACCTCTCAATGTCGAGCTTAAAAATCTTGTTCAACAACTCGTCAATGAATGCTGGGGTGTCCGAGGTCAATGCCCTTTGGCGCAACTCTATCAACTCATTGGCCTCCTTGGCCATATTCTCAATCTCGTCAGCGTCATCCGTCTCGCTCTGGATCTGAGCGGCATCGTTCAAATTGGGCTCGGTCTCGTCAAACAACTGGTTGAATAGGTACTCCTTGGCCCAGGTGATGCAATGCACCGGCTGTGACGGTGTTGATCTGATTGTGCACACGGGGAACGTCTTTGGCGTGCTCTTTTTCTGGCAATCAAAGCACTCGCTGTAGTACGGATAGATTGGCTGCACCTGTCCTTCGTACCCCGTGGTGCCGCATTCCATCAATGGTTTCCTTAAAAGCAATATGATCTTGTTGACATACTGCCGCGCCTCAATGTTGTCCAAGGCGTTGAAAACCAAATCGAAACTGCCCCACCAGTCGATGGAGAACTGCTTGGTGTCCATGACGTTCCCGTGGTGCGACACGAGCTTGGTGCCGAGATAATTGAACGACAGCACCGCTTTGGCAACCGTCAACGACTTGGACTTGTCAATGTCCTCCTTGCGAAAGAGAAATTGACGGTTCAAGTTGGATAGCGTGATGGTGTCAAGATCAACAATGTGGATCTCGCCGTACCCTGTCAACACTAAATCTTTCAATAGCTCACACCCAATGCCTCCAGCCCCAACCATCACCACTTTCGACGTGCGTATATTGTTGAAGCAGCGCTCGCCAAGAACCTTTTTCGTGTATGTATCCTTGCTTTTGGTCATCTGTGGTTGTGATGTAGCTGTTGTCTCTCTACAGGCCTTTTTTTTTTTGTTGCTTTACTTGTTTTCAAAATGCATACACAACGGTTGTACTTTCCCCTGTACACAACGGTTATACTTCCCCCTGTACACAACGGTTGTACTTCCCCCTATACACTTGTAAACAATGCCCAAACACCTTTGGCGTATTGAACAATCTCATCGCCGCCCAACTTACTCTCTCCGTACAACCTGTCCACAAAACTGATTGGAACTTCCCCAACAGTGAATCCCAATGCTCTTGCTCTCACCATCATTTCCATCTGGAACACGTACCCCTTGGACTTTGTGACATCAATGATCTTCCTCAACACATCCGTCTTGTACAATCGGAAAGAACCGGTCAAGTCAGACACGTTTGGCCGCAAGACAATGGTGGCCAAGAAGTTGGCGCCCCTGGAGATCAACTTTCTCTTAAAGTCCCATCCGTAAACACCGCCATTGCCAGCGTATCTCGTGCCCGTGACAATGTCAAAGTCCTCTGTCTTTTGCTTGGCAATAAACTCAGGGATGGCTTCTGGGTGGTGCGAAAAGTCGGCATCCATAATGATGACAAAGTTGCCGGTGACGTACTGCAACCCGTGCACGTACGCAGTGCCCAACCCCAACTTGCCTGCCCGCGGCTTCAATTGAATGTGCTCGGCGCCAAAGACGTCAATCAACTTTTTGGCAATTTCCTGGGTGCCGTCGGGCGAGTTGTCGTCAACAATAATAACCTCCCAGTCCAACTTGTTGGCGGTGAAAGTCTTGTCCAACAAGTACACCAAGATCGGCAAGTTCTTTTTCTCGTTGTATGTGGGCAAGATGACAGAGTACTTGTTGTGGGTCATGGTGGGGTTGTTTGTGCTGCTGCTGCTGCTGTTACGTTGTTGTTTACCAACTGATGATTTTTTTTTTTTCCATCTACGTGTTCTAAACTCCCTGGTAATCGTGCTACCAATTCGGTATATATGTGTGTTACATCCGATTTATACATACAATTAATACAAAAGTAATATCCTCTCTCCCTCCTTCGTTCGTCCCTTTGATAACAAGATACAAATAGCTGTCCTGGAGCATAATGGCCCGGTCCGTGGTAAATAAACAAAAAAAAGCAAGCTGCGGTGGAAATACAAAAAAAAAAACAACATTTTAATGGTTCAAATTTAACGAGTTCATTTGGTTGCTCAATGAACTGAATGTCTGACTGGCAAGACCCGGCGAGTTTGGGGTGGTGAGCTTATTCTGGTACTGCTGGTTGGTGGCATACAATGCGTACAACCCCGGCGACGCTTGAGCCGGGGGGTTGAAACTTTGTTGTTGTTGTTGTTGCTGCGGCTGCTGCTGCTGCTGCTGCGCATACATCATCATCTGTTGTGCCATGGCTGGTGGTTGTTGTTGGCTGTTTGGCGTGTGTGCTGATGCACGCATGTTGTTGAATTGGTACTGGCTATTCTTTTGGTGGTTATTTTGGTTGTACCCGCCACTGGCACCGGCAGGGGGGTTGTTGCGGCGCTGGTAGTTATTGCTGGCCTGGTGGGGTTGAGGCTGTTGCAACCCCAAAAAGTTGTTGCTCAATGGCTGTCCGCTTGCCGTGGCGGCGGCGATGGCGGCGGCGGTCGAGTTGACGGAGTGGAGGTGTGTGGCGGGAGCATTATTGACGCTGACAGCAGGCTTGGCTGCGCTACACTTTAAGCAGCACATGTTCTTGGCAAAGTTGTGGTACATGCAAAGCTCACACTTCCAGTCACCAGCTCTGAATGGAACACCGCTGCTGTAATGTTGGCGGTTGTTGTTGTTGCCGTTGTTGTTATTGTTGTTGTTGCCGTTGTTGTTGCCGTTGTTGTTGTTGCCGCCGTTGTTGTAGTGGTTGCCGAGCTGGTTCTGGGCATGTGAGGCGCCAACCACTTGACCATCCAGGGGGCTCTGGTTGTAGACCGAAGGATTGTTCAAGTTCTTGTGCTGGATAGCACCATTTGCAACGGGTAGTTTATCTTGCAGCACGTTGGCACGGCGGTTTGGGTTGTTGGGGTACATGGACTCCTGGATCGTTACAGCACTTGAGGCCGAAAACGAACATCTAAAACAGTGTGTTCTTCTTTGGAAGTTGGAAAATCCACATGAAGGACACGTCCAGTCGCCAGGTCTGGGTCTGTTTTTGGAAGGCGGGAACGGGGTCAACAAGTCGTTTGCCTTATCCAAGACCTGGGTCGACGACGGTTGTACCTCCACGGCACGATCGCTCAAAACCCTTCCGTTCATGGCCAATGATTCAGTGGCCTCTTCGTGGGTGCCAAACACGGCAAAGCCAGAAATGCCCTTTTTCAAACTCTGACTTTTGCTGTTGCTGTTGCTGATGCTGTTGTTGTTGTTGCTGTTGCTGTTGCTGTTGCTGTTGCTGTTGCTGTTGCTGTTGCTGTTGCTGTTGCTGTTACTGTTGGTATTGCTGTTACTGTTGTTGACGTTACTGTTGTTGCTGTTGCTGTTACTGCTGTTGTTGCTGTTGCCACTACCCTCGTCCAAGTTCTTCAACGTCCAAAAGGCAACTGGTCGACCGCCATACTGGGTGAACCAAGACTCCAACTCTGACTGCGTGGTATCGCTTGGCAAGTTTGAAAGGTAGAGAATCTTTGAATGCTCTGACAAGAAAACCTTGACATCCTGGGCAGAATCGTAGGGCTTGGTAAACACCGTGGGGTGTTCCTCCACCGGCATGGACTTTTTGATCAACTGCGACGTTAACCTTGCGATTATATGCACCGTGGACTTGCCCTTTGTTTCACCAGTCACGGTTTTATTCTCCTCCAACTGGGGCGGTGGCGATGACGAAGAAGTGGAGATCGGAGAGTACATGTAGTCGTCTGCGTTGTCCACTTCCACCTCCAAGGCGGCCATGATGTTTGCCAACGACGATGGAGCGTACGGCAACGACTCCGGGTGGCTGGTCTGCCACTTTGTGTACTCGTTGGGCAAGTCAAACACACGCGGGTGCTGCAAGTATGGGGGCAAAACAACGGCCTTGTCGCGGGCCTCGCGGGGCAAGTACACTCGCACCTTTGCCAAGTCGCACGTCACCAATGAAAACTCCTTGTTTTGAGAGGTGATGTGTTTTTGGATGTAGCTATCGAGCCTGGCAATGGCATCCTTAAAAGACCCAGCATTTCGAACGTGCTCCCACGAGATGTTGTGGAGCTGGGAGCAGTAGGGGGTGATTGGCGTGTTGACCGGACGCACGAGCACCGCTTCCTCATAAGTGGTCTCGAGGGTGGCACCATCAACAACTGCCCATGCGAGCTCAATCAACTCCGTCGAGTCTTTGGTCACATAGCTGTTTGAGTCGTCGCACGTGGTGGCCAAATGCAAAACAACATAGACGTCACTCATTATGTTGTGTTTAGGGGGGGATCTTCTCGATGTTGATAAGTCAAATCCTCGTCGCCTGAATTAGTTGAATGAAGATTGAAAAAAAAAAAAATTTGGTGAACAAAACAAAACAAATGCAAAAAAATCAAGAGTATCAATATAGAAAAACGACTAGAAAATGACAAATAAAAAAAAAAACTTCTAAACCCAAAGATTGGTGCTACTGGTGGGGTCAGATTGACTACAGTTGGTTGCAAGTGGCTGTTTAAGGATTGCAAAGTAATCGACAAAGTCTCTTGCTCTATATTTTGTTTTTGAGAGAGATTGACTGACAATTTTTCTGGCGAAACCGAAAGAGAAAAAAAAAATTTTTGTTTCTGTTTGTTTTTTTTCGTTTCGTTTCTCTCGCCTGATCCCGCCGCAAGTCACGTGTGGGGATAACAAATTATTAAAGACGTTACGATATAGGGGTCTTCTGCAACCAACATGGTGGGGCCAAAGGGGCCAAAGGAAAACTGATTTGGTGCCTCTCGGTTGTGAAAGGAAGGGGAGGGGAGGGTATGCAGTGCATGTTTTGCGTCCACGTGTGCCCATACCCATCTGCCACCGCCTGCAATTCCTGACACCGTCGATGCAAATGGTCCGTGACGCGCTTGTTGTCAAAGTTTAATTTGTGCGTCTCTTTCCTATGAAAAACCAACTAACTAAATAAACAGTGACCCACCTAATCACCCACCTATTCACCCACCTATTCACCCACCTATTCACCCATCCACCCCAGCCAACCAAGCATTTACCCGATCAGTTCCAGCCCATGACGTTACTGCATGTCTTCGACCTTGGCGTGCTGCTTCTAGGGCGAGAGAAACCGGGCGAGCCTATACAACAAGCCGGGCCCCAACGAGTGTTCACCACCCAGCTCGTGTTGACATCGGTTGCGGGGGTGTTGTTGTTTCTTCTATTTTGTGTGTTGAGGTACCGCTGGCCCCACATTTATGCCGTGAGGACGTTGAGAGAACACTCTGCCCACCTTTTGAAGCCATTGCCACACAACTTGTTTGGCTGGATCGCCGTTGTCTACAGCATAACCGATGACGAAATACTAGAGTCGTCTGGTTTGGACACCTACGTCTACTTGGCGTTCTTCAAGATGGGGATCAAGATCTTTTTGGTGTTGTCGGTTGTGGCTATAGCCATTTTGAGTCCCATACGCTACTACTTTACGGGGACTTACGACAAGGAGGGCGTCATGGGATTACTCCTTAAGAAAACCCCCAACCAGCCCCCCGAGTTTAACGACGATTTCCCCAAGTTCTTTTGGGTGTACCCCGTGTTCACCTACATCTTTTCGGGGGTGGTTTTCTACTACATCTACGAGTTCACCGATAGGGTGTTGCGAACCAGACAGAAGTACTTGGCGTCGCAAAACTCCATCACCGACCGCACAATTAGGTTGGATGGGATACCCAAGAAATTGTTGCAAAGAGACCGGTTGAAAAAGTTTGTTGAGGACTTGGGGATAGGCAAGGTTATGGACGTGAAACTCATCTACAACTGGACCCCATTGGAAAGGTTGTTTGACAAGAGAAAGGCATTGATCCAGAGACTAGAGTACTTGTACGCGTCAATGTACAAGCTCGACATTGACATCTACAACCAACAAAAAGTCCCCGCCGTGAACCCAATATGGGATGCGCCCGTGGACCGGCCAAACGCCGACAAGCAAGTCCAGCAGTTGTCCTCCCAGTTGACCGCGCTAGACGACGAAATAAGGGTGTACCAGAGCAAGTTTGACAGCAACTTGTCCACCATTGATGTGAAGGAGCACCAGGACTTTAAGCAGATCCCTACTGCATTCATCACCATGGACTCGGTCGCCTCGGCGCAAATGGCGGCGCAGACGGTGTTGGACCCCCGGGTCTACAAGCTCATTGCCAATGTTGCCCCTGCCCCCAAGGATATTATATGGGAGAACTTCAAGTTGACGTCGGCGCAGCGAATTTTCAAATCCTACATGATCACATTTGTCATTGTGCTAAGCTATGGTTTCATCATTTTCTTGGTTGTTCCATTGACGTCTTTGCTCGACTTGAAAACAATCACCAAGTTCTGGCCCGCCGTGGGCCACTTTATCGGGAAGTCGCAGTGGTTGACCACGTTTGTCACCGGTATCTTGCCACCATTGTTGTTTACAATCTTGAACTTGCTGTTCCCCTACTTTTACCAGTACTTGTCGCAGTACCAGGGGTACTTGTCCAACAGCGACGTGGAGCTCTCAACCCTCCTGAAGAACTTTTTCTTTATCTTTTTCAACTTGTTTTTGATCTACACTGCCGCGGGCACCTTTTGGGACTACATGTCGTACTTCAACGACACAACAAAGATTGCGGTTCAGTTGGCAACCTCGTTGCGGCGCATGGCCTTATTCTACGTCGACTTGATTCTTTTACAGGGCCTCACAATGTTCCCCGTCAAGTTGCTACAAGTGAGCGACTTTCTTCTTTTGAACATCTTGGGCAAGCTCTTTTTGCTCAAGAGCTTGTTTTTGAGGACGCCCCGGGACTACCGGGCGTACTACTACACGCCGCAAGTGTTTGATTTCGGTATCATGTTGCCCCAGCACATCTTTATCTTTATGATCATCCTAATCTACTCGGTTGTCTCCACCAAGATTGTTACTTGCGGGTTGGTGTACTTTATATTGGGCTTGTTCACCTACAAATACCAGTTGACGTACAACTTTGTCCACCCGCCTCATTCCACGGGCAAGGTGTGGCCCATGATATTCCGTCGTGTCATGCTCGGGTTGATCATCTTCCAGTTGTTTATGTGTGGCACATTGGCCCTTGAGAGTGCCATCATGCTCTCGTTGTTGTGCACGCCGCTAATCCTAGTCACGGTATTTGTGCTTTGGAACTTTGAAAAGTACTACGTTCCCTTGAACACGTTTATTGCTTTGCGGGCAATATTGAACCCCAATGACTTTGACAAGGTGTTTGACGACGACCAGCTGTTTAGCGGCGGCAGTGGAAGCAACGGCGGTAACAGTGACAACGGCAGCGGCAGCAACAACGCCTCACAAATCTTTGACAACAACGCAGAGGACCACCCCATCGACGAGTCGTCAATGCTATTGCCAGACGACTCTGTACGTCGTAGTTATGCTGCGCCACCCCTGGAAACCGGCGAACGGACTCTTTCGAGGCGAAAATCAACCATTGACGAGGAGAGAGAGCAGTTTACCGACTATACGTACCCCTACTTGATCAACCCGTTGGACGGTCCGTGGGTCGGTTTTGCTGGAAATGTCGTGTCTATGGTGGAGTACAAGCCGCGATTGCTTCAGGGCGTTCTCGAAGAGGGGAGCTCGACAATTGTATCAGTGAATGAGAGTGAAAGTATTGTGCGCAAAAAGTTGAACACCAGCGAGTGGGAATAGCTTGGCGTATGCTGCTGCTGCTGCTGCTGCTGCTGCTCCATGACGAGGTATAGATGTGTCTCGACAATATTTTTCCTCAAGCGATTATTATCCACCGCTCTCGTCAAAGCCCCCACACAATGAAGTTTGCAGCTTTTCGTCAATTCAACGAACCATGGGCAACGGTCGGCAGGACAAACAATAACAGGCACACACCCCATTGCGTCTGTTGGAATGGTGCGCCCATCGTCTCGCGAGCTTAGAGAGGTACTCGCTGTATATATAATCAGAGCTATTTTCCTCAATTCCGCAGTCTAGGCTATATATTTTTTGAAGAACAACAAAACATTAGATAAGCGGGGGGTGTGAATAGACAACCAGATGGTTACTAAACAAAAATGAATACTGTGCCAATGAAAACCAGGAATCAGCCACCACTTTTGGGAACAAAAACAAGGGGTGAGGCTGGTTTTCTAACATGTGCTGCTGTTGGCGCTGGTTCTGCTTCTGTTGGTGCTGGTTCTGCTGCTACAGTTACTGCTGCTGCTGTTGTTGTTGTTGTTGTTTCTGCCGCCACTGGTATCTTCCTTTTTCAGGGCAAGCGTGTGGTTGCGTTTTCTGAGCAACGACACTTCCGCCAATTTTTGCAGCCGCAAATTTTTATCAGTCACATACGCTGGTTTCTCAAAGCTGTAGTCGCACTCCAAGTCAAATTTCGCGCACCCGCTGCATGTAGGCACAGCCTCGTCACATTTCAAGTGCTTTATTCGACAAATCCAGCAACCTTTCTTGGAGCGGGGCAAGAGACGTCTTCTGGTGTACTTTTTCTTTGCAGGTGGTGGTGGTAGTGGAGGAACACCATAGTCGCCCCCTGCGTTGGGTCCTTCTTGTGCCGCTTTGGCATCCTTTTTCTTTGCCTCCTTTATGGACATGTCGGCAACCGAGTAGCTCTTTTTCTGCTTTCTGTCACTGGCGAGGTGCGACATGTTTGTTGCGTCTGTATTGTGCCGAAATACATTCATCATGGGTAAGCCGCTGGACGGTCCAGTGGAAGTAAACAGAGTGTTTGAAAGCACCATTTTCAGCAGGGATGGTGGGAGCGAGGATGGGTCCAGTTGTCGCTGTTTGCTGAGGGTGGACGAACTTCCCGGCAATGACTTTTCAGCTGGCGTGCCTGTGAGCGTGCTAGTCACTGCTGACAAGTTTGATCTGGACTTTGTATTTAGCCGTGACAAGGAAGATTTTTTGGTGATTTTGTGGGTAGCGTGGGGGTGGGACTGTGGAGTTTGCTGGTAGTGGCTTTGATAGTGTTGCTGTTGCTGCTGCTGCTGCTGCTGTTGCTGCTGCTGCTGCTGCTGTTGTTGTTGTTGCTGCTGCTGCTGTTGTTGTTGTTGCTGCTGCTGCTGCTGTTGTTGCTGCTGCTGTTGTTGCTGCTGCTGCTGTTGTTGCTGCTGCTGCTGTTGTTGTTGCTGCTGCTGCTGCTGCTGTTGTTGTTGTTGTTGTTGTTGTTTAAACTGATGATTTTGGTGGACCAATGGCGACGGGGAAGCAAACGGCGGCCTTATAGGCACCATTTTTGGTGCTCTGGGGAAGGGTTCCTCGGACATGTTTGAGTTGTGTGCTTTGGCGCGGTACGTGTTGGTGTGGGATGAGTTTGATGCTGAAGAAAAGGTGGAAACGTCCGAAAACGCAGGTGTATCCACGTCTCGGGTACTCAAACTGTGAAAGTATGCTGCGTGAGGTGGTGGGGAAATACTATCATGATACTGGCTCTCACCACTCGCCAACTCGGCGTATTGGCTGATGTTGGCCAGGGTGTAGTCGGGGATGGAATCAAACGAGGCATTGGCGAGCTCGATCTCGCCGACATTGTACATAAACTCGTTGGGGGGCTGGCCCAAGGAGCTGATGAACCCTGTTTCGTTGTACCAGCAAACCTCCGGGGTGGTTGAAAGGGCTGACGAGGGGCCGTCGGGATTGGGAAGCGAGCTCACTGAGATGGCCGCCGGCGGGTTGGAAAAAAATGCTGCTTGAGGCTGGGTGTCGGGCCGCTGGCGGAGCAAGGACTTTGTAAAGTCGGCTCTTTGTGTAAGCAATGGCAGGGCGTGCTGGTTGTAATATGCGGCTGGCGGTTGTTGGGTGGGGACTTGTATACAACCAAAGTTTTGGTTGGCATGGTCACTGTCAAATTGAAACATCTGATCTAAAGCAGCCGGATGTTCCAAGCTGACGTTGGCGGCTCCGGCGCCAGCACTGGGTGCAGCGTAAAGGGCAGTTGACGATGAAAACGGAGGTGGGTGTTGCGATATTCTCACTGGCGAAGATGTGTCCAAATTAATGATGGTTTCATCAACCTCTTGGGGCGAGGTTTGTGATGAAGACGACGGGCGGGGTTCAGCCATAAGATTTATATTTAGAAAGGGGGAAATGTTTTGGTCTTGGCCATTCGTGGCTGGGGTATATGTGTGTGTCCACTCTGGACAGTCCTGGATTCTGGTAGAGGTCGACACTTTTGAAAACTTGAAATGAATGTGGCGGGCAAGAAGGGCAGATGTGTGGTGGTGGAATAGCGAAACTTGATCGATGAATGCTATCAAAGATAATACTTGAGTTGCTTGCTTATATGTTAAAGAAGGGACGTGTTTCTGTCTATTGGGTTGGTGGTGGTGGTGGGGGGGGGAAGGGAGAAATCCAGATGGATATTGAATGAAAGGATGAGCCGGTGGGGGTAGGCAAAGCCAAATACCTGGAGCTTGCAAATAGTCAAAAGGGCACCCTCTTCAACAACTTCTTGTTGTGATCGGGTGCTCTGAAGGGGGGAAGGAAACCAATGGAGAAGGGAATGGAAAAAGCTAGCCAATCGTGGGTGTATGAAGAAAAGAGAAAGCTTGGTTAAAGTGAGGGGAGAAGAAAGTCCAAAAAACCAAAGTACGTGTTTGGTCGGGCAATGGTGGAAGGAGTATATATAAGATTTCAGACACCCTCATTTCGGTGCGTCGGAACATTGGTAAAAAGATTTGCTTGGTATTTTGGGCTTGGTCTGTTATCGATTACAGGTGGAACATGCATTGTAAATCGGGGCTCTGCGCTTTCTTTTTACGGTAGTGGCTGCTGCTATTGTTGGTTGGCTATAATACTCGGTATGTTCACAGTTTCATGCAACAACACAAAAAGGGGACACAGCTTTACTTTTGTCTGCAAAATTAGAGTTTATGCTATTTATCTTTTTTTTTGTTTTGTTTTTCATCCTGTTTTTATTTGTCTTTTTTTAATTAGTAAAAAACGTATACAATAAGGGGACGGGGGAGTGGAACCAACCCTGATTTGCCAAGAGGTGCACCACAGTGTGTGCCAATGGAGGCGCAGAGTGTGAGCGTGATAAGCTTCGCTGTCTGGGTCGATAAAGTCCTGAGTTGCAGAACCATGCTTTCTGGATTAGCCGAAAAACAATTTTCAAAATTCAAATAAATCCATGGAGGGAGGAAGGTACAATATGATGGGAGAACAACCACTCACCGAGAAAGGGTGTGTGCTTTGTTTTGTCCTACAGATTGGGTGACCTTTTCTTTTTTGCATTTGGGAATAAGGTGATTTTTCTCAGAAGAAGAATGGGGGTGGGTCAGAGGATTACGTCAGGCTTGGGGGTGTGCAGGGCTATTCTGTTGGGCTTGCGTTTTTGTACGTTTGAATGTACGTATGCCTGTATCGGAGGACTTTATTTTTATGTATGCATTGTACGTGTTTTGGGTGTATGGGTTGTATTTGATGAATGTCATGTTTTGCAAGAGAATTTGTATTGTTGTATGCATTGCATGGTGCTGCTAAAGCATAAAGGGGTAAATTGTAACAATGCATTGCATTTACGGGCGCATGAATAAACGGTCGATTGTCCAACACGACCCTCTTTCCAACGAGGGGTGGAACGCCGTGTCGTTTGACACCATCTAGACAGGTGTTGACAAATAGACATAATCAATTGTCATGAGCAAGTTGAAGTAGGCGTTCATATGTCAATCCTGTCACTAGGGTTAACCCTACTCTGTCTCTCGGTGGGCTGTTTCTTTTCCTTTCGGGGCCGTTATGTAAGTTATCGGTCAAATGGAGAGGGAGAATGGAGGTATTGCTGTGAACGTTGTAAACCAACCAGATGGTGTTATGGTAAGAACGCCCAGAATGTATGCACTGACATTTCTTTTAGCTTCCATGGGGTGGATACCCATGGGTCCAAATCTGGTCACCATTATACTGGTGAGAAATGTCCCTACAAGTCTAGAATTGATGGGGCGTGGTGAGACATCCCTTTGGAAGTTTGGGCATCATTCAAGGGACAAGAACCGGGGTTTTGCCAAGGTTGGGTTTGAGCAATGTCGCCGTTTACAACAAAAAAGACGGATCAAAAAAAAAAAATATCTGAGCAAGAACAAAGCTTCATTAGGCGACAAAGGGATATTGGTGGCTGGTTTTGTGTGTGCGGATGCAAACAGGCTTTCCATAAAAGCCTTTGATTAGAGGGTTTTTACAAAAAAAGGCGGGACGAGGGTGGGAAAGTAGTCCTCCTCCCCCCTCTCTAAACCGAGACATCAACATTAGTATTACACAAACACGAGACCACAACCCCTCCATGACAACAGCAAGGAAACTAAAACTTATGTGGCTGCCCGTTGTCAAATGGCTTGTAGGGAAAGTGAGCTGTTTTGAGGTTAAAGGCGCTGCTCTTGATCGCAATGGTTTGTATCTGTTTTCTCAGCTAATGGAAGAGCTGGCAATGGGCCATGTATTGCTACCAAGCGTACCTTTCTGCCATACTTTTGTTAGAAGCAGTGGATATACAACTTCGCTCATCGTATGAACACACTTTCTTGCTTCCCCCCGCTTTCCCATCCTCCTACATTGGCTTTGTGGCCGCCATCGGTTACAATGGCTTAAGACCGAGTTTGGAAAATAAACCGATGTCTGCATGTTTTGAACAATACCCCGGCTGCATACCTTCAAACAAGCTTATTTACAGACAATGCCCCCGTCACGATGGGGTTTATAAGATAATGCATGCCAATGTTAGTCTCCCCTCTCTCCATTATCCCCCCTCCACTGCTTCTACATTGCCCCCCATCATGCAGCTTTTGTTTGCTATTTGTGCACACAACCCGGTGACAAATTTCTTGGAAGAAAATAGTTTGATTACCGTTTGTCTCACATTGGTATTTTATTCCTCAAGAGTAGACGAAGACTTGCTCATGGCATGATTTTCAAAGACTGGGAGAAATACCGGGCTAGGTCAGGCTAGGGGTTGGGGGTGCTTTGTCCTGTTTGTTCCAGCTCCGTCTTGCTATTCCAGGCGCTTTGCTGAGGTTTGGGGTGTTATTAAACCCACCATCTACCCATATCAACCTCTAATCAAAGCTAAAGTAAATAGGCTGGAGAGGGCGGGAAACATCCTTGTAATTTATTCCCTTTTCCCCCTACACGTCTGTTTATTATACCCCATTGTGTGAAAGAACTAGTGTTCATACATTATTTTGCAATCGGCTGATTTGGGACAGTTTGCAAAAAAAAATTATATAAGCAAAGATGGCGTGATGCCATTGGAGGATCACCTGAGTATCTCCCCATCCAACCGGAGTGAATCTCCTGTGGAAGGAGTACCGGGGACGACTTGAGCCAGATATCACCATTTCTCTTGTTGGTGGTTTTTTGCACACATGTCAGGTACACCATATCTATGAGGAGCAGGGCATTGTGTTGAACCTATCGTGGAATTCACATTAGCGGTGCTACAGGACTGGGAGCATCATCAATTCCCATGCTGCTGGCCCCCACAGCTCCAGAAGCTACATAACCCTTGAGGCACGTGCCGACACTAGGAGAAAAATTTTCACCCTCTGCGAGAAGTCCTCCAAATCGAAGAAGAAAATTCTCTTTTCTTGCTCTTCTTGCTCTTCTTCTTCTTCTCTTCATACATATTAACACTTCCGGATTACCAGCAAGACTAACAGTACCTCCATTTAGTTAAGCAAAAATGGCTGGAAGGAGAGCAATGAAGAGAGACGGCCATCTTTATTAATAATCCAGATTATTATCATTTTTTGATAACTTGGTTCGCTGGATGGTCACATTTATTTTACCCCGTTTGTCCCCCCTCCCCCTCCCCCCATCTCTGTGACGTATATCTGGCTAAATATGGCTTTTTCGATTGTCGCCATGAGGAATGCTTGAGTTGTTAGTGTCCTTGTTTGGGGTGCCCGTCGTGAATCTCCCTACCTCTCTCTTTTTTTTTCTCTTGTGAGTGTTATTCCAAAGCCATGTACAGTATCGGTTTTGCTCCCCTGAACTTTACCTTCCCTGTCAACCCGTTTCCCTTCCTTCCTTCTCCTCCTCCTCCTCCTCCTCCTCTTCTTCACTAAGGGGTTGTCTCCACCCTCGCATAACACCGAGAGGTTATGAGACCACGGCTCGTGATAGCAAACCCCTGGTTGCTAACCCTATTGATTGCTTTGGGAAGGGAATGCACCCCATTGGGAGTATGTCACATGTGAGGCTAATTCATGCATAATAAATTTCGCGTTTGTAAACAATAACCTCCAAAAAAAAATTTGTCGTTGGCGTGTTTTTTGTTGTTTATTTATTTTTTTTTTGGCCAGGTACCCGCAGGTCAGCCTTACACAGGTACACCCACACTTCCACCCACACTCATTCTCTACACACGCGTGTCCATCCCCTTTTTGTTGTTGACACTTGAAAAAGCTGCTATTACCATTGTCTGCTTGTTTTTACTTGGCAGAAGAAAGATATATACCACACTCGCTTCGCCATCGTCACTGGCATAAATCGTTACCACCACAATCGAAGCAAAGTTTATGTTGAAAGAAAAGCCCATTATTTCAGCCCCTAGGGCGCCGCCCTCGAAGGCACCATTATCGCCGGTCATGTTGTCGGGTCCATTGCGGACGTTGACGATATCGAGACCCAGAATCCAGGACGAGGTGTCGAGCAGCCTTAAGTGCAGCATCATCTTGGTCGCCAAGCACACCTTTGCTGCTGAGAGCGCAAACGAGTTGAGCGTGGGGAAGGGGGATATCTTGAAGTTATTAGACCGGCCTGGGGACGGCTGGTTGTTGGTCAAGTTTATCGACCGGGTTCAGGACCCTGGGTTAATCCCTGCTGCGTATGTAGACATTGCCGTCAATGACCAGATCAACCCCATCACTTTGAGCTGGCTCCAGAGCAACGACGACAAGTCGAACATCATCAACGACCACAACTACTTGAACTTCCAGTTTAGCAAGGTGGAGTCAAAGTTTGTCACCATCAACAACAAGCCGTACCCCATTGCCGCGTCCATCTCCAACTTTTTGTTGTACAACGATAGGTACTGGTACCGGTTGGACGTGGGGTACTCTGACAAGTCAAAGTCGTTTGTGTGCCGGTACTACCAGGACTTTTACAATTTGCACATCAACTTGTTGGGGTTGTTGCAGCGGACCAAAGTCCCTGCCACCGAGAACGGCGACACCCTCAAGTTGCCAAAACTACCCGAGCCTATCCCCACAACGGCCACCAACAAGAATGGTGGAGGTGGTGCTGGTGCTGGTGCTGGTGGTGATGATGCAGAGACGAGGCAGATAAACTTGTTGTTGAAGAGGTGCAACGACTTGAATGTGTACGTCAACAGGTTGATTTTGAACAAGTACTACCAAACGTCGACAGAGTTGATTGACTGGTTGGATGTGGGGTACGAGGGCTTGCCTGGCTTTTCTGTTGCCAAGGAACAAGAGTTGGGCGAGATGGGCAACGACGATATCAACAATAGAATATTGCCCGACTCGGTCAATGTTGTCAAAAACTATGACGACAAGAGGCAGGCGGAGAAGGAGAGAAAGATGCAAGAAGACGAGGCGGGCAACGGCGACGACGACACGTTTGAGAAGTTGCCGTCGAGGACAAAGTCAAAGAACATTTACAACAACTACCAGCAAGCGGCACAAGCCTTCCCTAGCGCGAGGGCAGCCTCGATCAAGCGCGCCAACACTGTGAGCAGGTCGTCGTCAACGTCAAAGTCAAAGTTAGACTCGCCTACATCGGCACATACGAGTGTGAACACGGCAAACGTTTCAATGGGCAGTCTTGGGTCGCCGGAAAAGAGACCAACGGAGAGCAGCACGCCCAACACTTCTGTTGAATCGGCCGCTTTCTCGCCCGCTCCAAAGCAGCAACAACAGCAACAACAGCAACATCCACAACAACCACAGAAAGAGCAAGATCCGCTGCCATTTCAGTTTCTGGGCCAGCAACTACCACCAAGCCTCAACTCGCCCAAGTTGCTCAACACAACAACCGCGTCTCCCAAACCCAACTACAGCCCCAAGCCAGGGTTTTCACCTCGCATTGTTCCCCCAGTAGGAGGAGTATTGCATGGTGGCACGTCATCGCCCAAGATGTCGCCCTTGGGCGGCCAGGGGTTCTCGCCCGTGTTCAACCCCAACAATACAACCACAACCAACACCGAGAGACACCAATATATCGTTTGCAAAATCATCAATTCCAACAACGATATAATGGCTCTCAAGCTCTGCAAGAGCCACATCAAATCGATAAATGACTTGAAAGTGTTGGTGAAGCAAAAGGTATACTACACAAAGTTGTTCATTAGATTGCCTAACCTGAACCACTTTGAAAACATCGACATTGTCAACTTTAACTTGATGGAGTTTTTGAGATTCAACGATAAAGTGTTGTTGCAAATCACCTAGACAATGTTTTTTTTTTTTTGTCTCTTGTCCCCCTACAAATTCCTGTTGTGTGTTTTTTTTTTTTCCCTGTTTGGTTAACTATTTCATGTTTCCATTTTCATGCCACGTTTGTTTAATTCCCAGTGAGTGACTTTTGTATTTGAATATTCCGTTTGTATCAATCTGTACCATATCGAAACAGTAAGCAATAACTGATGTTTTGTTTTGTTTTGTTTTGTTTTCTCTTGTTCTGTCTTGTCGTGTTCTGTCTTGTCTTGTTCTGTCTTGTCTTGTTCTGTCTTGTCTTGTTCTGTCTTGTCTTGTTTTCTCTTGCTATGTTTTATTTTGCTTTCTCTTGCTATGTTTTATTCTGTTTTGGCTAAAACTTTAACGTTTTCTGTAACAGGGTAGGGTATGGACCAAGCATTTTGCACTCCTTCGGGTCTTATTACTCTCTATAGATTTTCATACCCGGCTTCCCCCCCTTCTCCCCTCATAGACCCCTATTTCCTCCACCATCAAAAAAACCTTCTTAGATTATGGATTCATCGTTCCACAATTCACGTGCAGTCACTTCATTTCCTTTCCTTTTCCAGAGACGGGGGTAATGGTGGCTGTGGTGGGATTTCGCCTCGGCTCAGTGGAATTTCGAAAAGATCGACGGACGGATAGCAACATGCAGTATTAATGGTGCGACGATCTTAACGATCGTCCAGTATCAAGAGGAATAGAATTCTAGGATATCGTGTCTAGAACTGCCCCCATCCCGCAGTAACTATGTTGAAGGCAGGAATGTTTCCGCACGTTGAGCACTTTTAGCATGATAGCGGGAACTGGTCGCTTGTCACTGGGGGATATGGGAGGGGGAAGGGCATGCATGCTGAGATACGGTTGACACGAAACAACAACAAACCAAACCAAAACAAACCACCACAACCCGCATGGCCCCAAGTAAGCAACCAGAATACGAAATGGGTGTTTCTTGGTTTTTTCATTGTTGTGGTTTTGTTTTTTTTTGCCAACATGGTTTTGTTTTTATTTTCTCTCTTGGCCTCGCTTACACTTGATCATTTTAACAATTTATTGTTTGTAATGCGAGAAGCTTAAAAAATTCCAGAAGTGGGCGCACCGAAGCAGGCGCTAAAGTTTTGGAACTTTGGCTCTCCTGCAGCAACAATAATAGCTCAAAAGGGCATGCAGAAAGTTGCATGCCCCATTTTTTGTTTATCCTTCTTCCGGGGGGGTGATATAACGTCCAAGATTTCCATCCATTTTCACAATTCCTCCCCCTATCCTCTCGTCTCCCCCCCCCTCCTCCTCCTCATTCCTCATTCCTCATTCCTTCCCGTCCGTCCCCTTATTCTCAACTTTATCTACCGACACCTTTCGTTGTGTAGTCGATTACTTCTTCCTCCCTGTGCAACCGACTCCACACAAACATTCCGTGTCTCACTGCGGCAGCTTGCATAAACAAACATTCTATACAACCAAAACCACAACATCAACATCAACATCAACGTAACCACCATGTCAGTCAGTCTTTTCAGAGCCAAGCAGTTCAAGTCAAAGAAGAACTTGAAGAAGTTGACAATCTCAGGCCCCATGCAGCCAGAGACTATAAACACCATTGCATATAGCACAAACACAGAAGTAGGGATAACTGAAACAGTACCACCAACACCAGCACCAACACCAACTTCAGCAAAGACAGCTAATGCTGAAAGTACGGCAGCAACAACTCCATCAACTCCACCAACTCCATCAACACCCTCGAGAGCATCAACAACGCCATCATCCACAACACCATCCACTTCGCCATCCCTCACTGGCAGTCCAAAACGCTTCAACAGAGCACAATTTGCCGATTATAGCGACTCATTTTCAACCCCGGTTGTAGTTTTGGTTTCCAAGTACGAGTTTGTAGCTCAAGAGGAGGGCGAGCTAAGTATGAAGCCAAAACAGTACTTCAAGTTGTTGGAAAGACCCGGCAATGGGTGGTTGAAGGTGCATGTGCTTGACAAGAGAGAGGTTGTGGGAATAGTGCCAGCCTCTTATTTGGATATCGCCGTGAATGACTGCTTCAACCCCGTTAGCCGGCAATGGTTGCACGAGTTCAAGCCCGCGCCAGCCGACGACGCTGAGGAAAACCCCTTGCTGTTGGTCCAGCAAACCAGCAGAGAGGCACATGACGAGACAGGCCTACCTGTAAAGGTTGTCATTAGCAACACTTTCCAGACCCCGGAGAAGCGGTTCTGGTACCAGCTTGATTTCCAGCTATCCAACACAAGCGATGTAATCACCGTGGGCAAGACCTACCAAGATTTCTACAACCTACACCTTGCGCTTAAGGAAAAGCACCGGGATTTGTTCAAGCTGCTGCTGCTGCTGCTGCTTCTGTTGCCACCGCCGTTGCACAGAACGTCGTTTTACCATTCGCCCAGTTTAAAGTACAACAAGGAATTCATCGGTGAGTTGAAAAAGACTAGTGACGGCTTGCAAAGCTACACCGCTGAGCTCTTGACACAGCAGACGGAGGTAAAGTGGCTGCTCTTGAACGACTTTATATACGGCGGCGCGTTCTTGAAGAATGCCGTCACGCCACCAGAAGCCGAGGTGGTTGCCGCCCTCTCGCCCGGTTCTGTGAATGTCAGCACTGTGTTCTCGCCCACATCCACCTTTTCTCCCACAGCGCCCTTGCCGCCATTAACGGGGGATGGTAGGATATACACTATCCCCGAGAAGGTTGTCACATCCCCCAAGATCCCAGCCCTGGTGAGCCAAAGAAGCTTGCCGCAGTCAATCAGCACAAACACGCTTGTAAGCTACAGCTCGCTCATTGAAGGTTACGACCACGGTGACGATGATGGTGGTGAGGGGGCCCTTAAGAAGAAGGGGCTCAAGGAGGAAGAGGATGAAGAGGATGAAGATGAGCAGCTTACGCAGGACGAGTGCTCTGAAGAAGGTATAAGCAGCAGGGGGTCTACCCAGTCGAGCGAAACAAAGTCCTCGAGTCTGGGCCACACCAAGGACACATCAATCGACTCGATAACCGACAAGGACGTGGGAGCGGCCTCCTTCCTGAGTGAACCCGACAGTGTATTTTCTGTGACCAGGGACGTTTCAAAGGAGACGAGAAGCAGTGGCGGCGACCAGAGCTGTAGCCTGCCTACAAGCCTGCCCACAACACCCATGTCGTCCCATGCCGATGTGTTTAGTGATTGTTGTCTGAACTTCAAGCCCATGACACCGTCCACGCCAATCAGTGACGTTGACGAGGGCGACTACGAATACGGACTCGGCAGTGCGGGCGGAAGCTTCGTGAAGCCGGTGTTTCCCAAAAGAGGCAGCAGCTCAAGCTCAACCCCAACCCCGCTGCGGGAGGTGGAATGGGTCAAGATAAAAGTGTTTTTGAAGAACAAAGAGGGGGACGTTATTGCTTTGAAGATGAAACGCACCAACCTCATCTCGATACTGTACTTGAAGAAGCTACTCTCGTACAAGATGTACAAGGATTACAACTTGAGCAGCCACTTTTCGCTACTCGCCGACTTGGACGACGGCCAGAGCTGGACTGATGATCAGTTGTTGAACTACATCAAGTGCCAGTCCAAAGTGAGCTTGACCCTAGTGCGGAAACGAGGGTAGGGTGAGTGTGGAGGGTAGAGTAGAATGGTCGGGTTTAATGCAAGTTTCATTTGTGTAGCAAAAATATTTTCTTTTCTTTTTTTTTGGAGATTTGCAGCGCAAGTCTGCACTTCGCTCTGCATGCTGGGAAAAGGCATGTGCCAATGTGTGTGTGCCCATGCACTTTGTAATGTGTTCTTGCAAGTGCAATGGCAAGTGCAATTCTTTCTCGTTGGCGGTGACCAAAACAATCGGAGGGGGAAAAAGAGGGAGGGTGTGTGTGTGTGGAGGGGGTGCGGTGATACGAAAACAATAGTCGCCGTCCTATTGTCCTGATGCATGCTAGCGACGGCTAAATAAAGAACAAAAATACCCCAAACCAAATATTCGCCCACCATGGCGAGGGTGGACTTGAACTGAAATTCTCCTTCGCCTCAAAAAAAAATTGCCAACATGAAATTCGCCCTCGATTAAAGTTGGAGATAATGTAAGGCGGCCCTTGCCCCAATAGGTGAGGTTCCGTTCCCATCTTGGTTTCCTAATCTGGGAAGCAGGGAGGCAGGGAGGGTCAGGCCACGTAGTGTGTGTGTGTGTGTGTGTGTGTTGTTGTGTGGCAAAGGCGGGAAAACGAGCGATTTTTCCTAATTTCAGTGATGTAACTCAAAACCACGTTTTACCGAAACTTGTCAACTATCAACAATCAGCTGATTACAGGCACCGAACCATAATCCATAGCCCACGACACATACATCACATAGCCAAGCAACCCACAGCCAAAGACCAGCAACAGACATCCCACAACCAAGGACCAGTATACAACGGCGCGTATTTTTCTCAACACACCTAAAAAATAATTACTCGGTTCCAAAAAAAAAAAAGATGTCAAGTGATAAACAGACGCCAATGAGTGTCTACGCGACTCCAGCCCTAGAGACGGCGGTATCGCCAGCGGATTCGATAATGAGCGAGCATCCAGATATAGTTCCACACACGCAGGGGTCGCTAACGCCACCCTCGCCAATTGTCTCCACCAGAACTTCACCCCACTCTGAGGAAGTGATCCTTACGCCACCATCCAGGAAAACGGTCCCGGTGTCGTCGTCGTCGTCGTCGTCGTCGCAACCACCAGCACTACCAGCACCATCACCGGTGCTCAAAAGGGGGGGAGAGAAGTCGTTCTTGTCGACGCCTTCAAAGCTCATCAAGAGGTTTTCTTTGAGAGTATCACGAAAACTGGCACAGGTTGAGCCCACCGCCACCGCCGCAGCTGCAGCCGCTCCGGCCCCGGCCCCATCAGAGGTGGAACTGGAACTGGGGGGGGAGGTTAACGATCAAAAAGATAGGTACAGCATAATCTCCACGTCAACCGCCATCCAAGCTGCAGAACACCTGGCTGCCTCCCCCGATGCCCACCTGCCCCACACTCCCGAGGAGGCAGGCAACGATGCTGATTCCACTGTTGACTCTTTGTTGAGCCCCAACATAAGCAGGGTATCCGAAGATATGCTGCCGCTTGAAAAACTCAGCAAAGAGCTCAAGGAGTCAAGAATGGCTCATTCTATTGCTCAAGCCAGTCCGAAAGAGCCTCCACAACCTAACATCAAGGCGAACAGGAATAGCAAGGAAAAGAGCAGCAGCTTCAACAAGAGCAGCAGCTTCAACAAGAGCAGCACCAACAGTGCCACCAACAGTGCCACCAACAACAGTAGCAGCTTCCACAGTCTCAACTACAATAGCAGCATGCCCAATCTTAACAACAACAACAGCACCAACAACATTCACAATCTCAAGTACAACAACAGTCTCGACTTGCTAATGCCATCTCCACTACGCTCTGTGCTTGGTGTTGAGAGTCGCGCGGCTTCGAATAACCACCGGAGCAAAGGGAGCAAAAAACCGCGCCAAACCTCGAGCCACAAGCACGGCAAACGCGAAGATAGGGCACTCCTGGTGGCGCTCTTACCTCCCGACCCGGTCTTAAAACTCAACATATACTTGGATGACCCCAGCTCAAAGGATGCGTCTTCCAGTCCAGACTATATTGCATTGCGGCTACGCAAGGATAAATTGAAAAACATCAACGAGCTAGTGAATGTGGTTGTATTCAAGCTCATGAGTGGAAGGCGTGATTTGAACATCAACAGTCTAAGGTTGTGCATTTTCTTCAAGGACAAGACAATCAAGCCAATTGTGTTGAAGGAATCCGTCGATCCTAGCCCCCGGGACTCGACGCACTTGAAAGATAGTAGTTTTAGCAATGACGACTTGCTTTTGGATTATATCCAGTTGAAGAGAAAGCTTTATATACGGGCGCTGTTTTAGTATTGAACGTTTAGTCTTATCTAATAGTTATATCACGTCCACAAGGAACAAACTACATTTGACTTGAATTGCCGTGAAAATTTTTAAAAAATAAAACATCACACTTGTATGGATAGCAAGTAGAACAATATTACAGAATGAGATTTACACCGTGTTTTTCAAGTGGAAGCACCACCCTTTTTTGCGTGTTTTGACACCATTCACTCCTTACTCTCATTGCATAGGCAAGGTATGCTCTGCGCTACCTGCTTCCATACCTCCAATCAGGAGCTACCATGGTTGCGCCAGTTTGTACGATGCGCACGTTGCGCCTAATAAAGTAGAGCGAAAAAAAAAAAAAAATCCGAGTATATACATACAGAGCATGGCATAACACTAGCAACAATACCTGCAACACCAGTAACCAGCCTGTTGCACATAGATAATGCACGATGACTGACATTTTCAACATGGACGAATACGACGAGGTTGACGGCTTAGTTTCCGACATTCAAGCCAACTTCAACCTAAACAACGAGTTGAATTACAAACTTCTCAATGATGAGCCCGGCCCAAGCGCTCGCCATCTGAGACATGCAGCACTGGCACTGGCACTGGCACTGGCACCACCGACGACCCCGAAACCGATCCCAAAGACAAGACGTCGAAAGTCGTCGATAGTGTCCTCCTACGAGGTGAAAATCAACGAGTCATACACATCGTCTTCGTTGATAGTCAACAACGACCCTGGAGCCGTGCTTTCCAAGCCCAAGCTAGCCGACTTTGAACCCATCAAGGTGTTGGGAAAGGGGTCATACGGAAAGGTGTTGCTCGTACGTGAAATATCCACGGGCCGGTTGTTTGCCCAGAAACAGTTGAAGAAGGCGTCGCTAATCATCAACGAAGATACCAACGAGATTCACCAGGTCAACTACCAGCGCACACTCAACGAAAAAACGATTCTCGAAATGGTCAACCACCCCAATATCGTCAAGTTGTACTATGCCTTCCAGGACAACAACAAGGTGTACCTCATCCTAGAGTACCTCGATGGCGGCGAGCTATTCCACCATTTGGCAATGGAGAGGTTCATGCTGGAGAAGAATGCCAGCTACTACATTGCCCAGATGGCGCTTGCCTTGCGATACTTGCACCGGGGCTTGAGGGTCATCTACCGCGACTTGAAGCCAGAAAACTGCATGTTGAACTCGCGCGGGAACCTCGTGTTGACCGATTTTGGGTTGAGCAAAGAAGTGTCTGGCGACGACGTTGACAAAAACCACTCAATGACGGGCACCGCCCAGTACATGGCGCCAGAGGTCTTGAAGGGAGAGCCATACGACTACTCGGTCGATTGGTGGTCCCTTGGCTGCGTCGCGTTTGATTTGCTAACGGGATCCCCGCCGTTCACGGGGAATAACCACAAAAAGATTGTGGACAAGATCATGACCAGCAAAAAGTCGCTAAAGTTCCCCTTTTACTTGAGCTTGGACGCCAAGGATATCTTGCGCAAGTTGTTGCAGGTGAACCCGGAAAAGAGGTTCAATGTGGATACAGACTTTGAAAAGTTTAAGCAGCACCGGTTCTTTCGCTTCGTCAATTGGCAAGAGTTGGAAAACATCGAGCAAAGCGACGCTATTCCGCCCATTCTCCCAATAATCACCGACCCCATTCTCGCAGAAAACTTTGATTCCGACTGTACAAACATGGCATTTACGCCCCAAGCAAACGATCTCGAAAAGGACATTCTCCACTTGAAGGGGTTTTCATACACCAACCCCAAGTTTATCAACTATTTAGACCCTAAAAAATTATAGATCTATTATATGTATATATAGAAGCACCAAAACGAAAAAAAAAAAAAAAAAAGGATTACTTATTAGATTGTAGTCATTACATCGTTAGGGTTCCAATGGTACACAAGGTAGCAAGGAACAGGTTGCACGCGGCTTCTGCCGCAAGCACAACCCTAAAGTCGAGTGCGCGGTCAGCGCCCCGCAAATAGTTGACCTTGAACAACTTGGCAACTACAACGAGACCCAGCATCCACTGGAAGAACAGGGAGGTGGGGCTGGCTGCAATAAAACAGGCGCCAAATATGAAAAACGCCAAATATTGCCACGTAAAGTTGTTCAACTCGTCGAGCAACACAAACCACCCCGAAATGTCCCGGAGCAACTGGCCCAAGGTTTTGAACATGGGGTCAACAGGAAGGTTGGAAACCGGCAGTGCTGCCGACACGTCAAAGTAGTAGGACAAAAAGTACTGGAACCGGCTGAATCTGTCTATGGTGGGTCTGTCGGCGTTTCGACTCGAGTCTGGTTCCACACACTCGTTGTTTAAGTTGTATTTCGATAGCCGGTGCTTCAAAAGCGGGAACCTTTCTCCTTCAAAGGCAATTGGCTTCCGCTCGTCTCCAATTGGCAACAATGGAGGAAGTAACCAAGAAAACCAATTGATGAAGGAGACAAATTTGCTGCGCTGTTTGATACCATTTGCAGCAGCGGCGGCAGCGGCGGCAGCAGCGGCAGCAGCGGCAGTGGCAGTGGCAGTGGCAGCAGAGGAGGCACCCTCACTACCATCACCACCATCACCACCATCACCACCACCACCATCACCACCACCACCATCACCATGCTTGTAATCAAATCCAGCACCCCCGCCAAACTCGATTTTACCCCCATGGGGGAACTTGTACTTGAAGTTTCCGCCCCCGCCACCGCCAAAATGGGTGCCATTGCTCTGTATTGACGCACTTTCGCCCTCGTCGATATTCTCAAACACCTCTTCCAAGCCTGCTAAAACCGGGCGCTGGTCGTCTCGGCCGAAATCGTCAAAGGCTGCGATAGCACTGGCGGTGTTCAAGTGGTAGGTGTTTTTCGGCGAGACCGAGTACATCTTGTCAAAAAAGTCGTGGCAAGACTTGTACGTTCCCAAAGAGGAGTCGTTGTGCGAGTTGACACTGGGGGTCGTACCCATTGGCTGTGACTGCGGCGGCTTGTTCAAATTGAAGGCGCTTGGTAGTTTGTGCATGGATAGCTTTGTCGCCAACGTCTTGCCCGAGTCCTCGCTAGACAACGAATGCCTCAAAGCAGGGCCATCACCGTCGGACTCCATGATGCTGTTTATAAGAAACTCAACCTCGGCCTCGTTTCCGATCGAGTGTCTGCTCCGGTAGTAGTCTTGGTTGCTCCAGATATCGTGGAACTGAAGAAACTTTTTGTACCGCTGGTCATAGCCGCCGGGGTAGTATTGGTATACGTTTGCCGTGACGGCAATATAGCCAAGCCAGATGAGAAAAACGTCGAGTGTGGCCATGTCAAACTTTGTGCTTTCGTACCATACCACCACCAACTTCAACCCTTCCTCAAATATGGGATAGCAAAATGTGGCAAAGACGCTCTTGCTGCCCACCGGCGTGTTTATGTTCAATATCTGTTGGATAAAGTAGATGATGTATGAAATGGCTGCAATCATCACCCCGGTGATGATATCCCCAGCTATCCTAGCGGGATCGAATGCGGCTGTATCGTTAAGTTGGCGGTGAGTAAAGCGCGACAAAACACCCAAAGCAGTGGCATATAGGAGGAGCGCTAGTAGCACTCCGTAGTAGCCTATGCCATGCATATTAAGTTGTACTGTGCTGTGTGTTGTGTGCTGTGTGTTGTGTGCTGTGTGTGTACTGTTGTTGTTTGTGTGTGTGAGTACTGTTGTTGTTTGTTTGTGGTGTGTAGATGAGTAATACACTTTTCTCAGCATCTGATTTGCTGTGGTGCTTTTGTGTTTGTCCTTCTCCTTGTCGCATTTTTTTTCTTGCTTGCTTGCGACAATGCCACAAAAAAAAAAAATGACACTTAAATATCTTGTTCACCCCCTGCCCCCACAACATGAAGGGAGACAGCAAGCTGGTGATACCATTGGAATCAAACCCGGCAATATTTACCGAACTTGCTTACAAGTTGGGGTTGTCGCCCGTGCTTGAGTTTCACGATGTCTACTCGTTGACGGAGCCGGAGTTGTTGGCCTTTTTGCCCAGTCCCATATATGGAGTGATTCTCTTGTTCCCATTAACCGACGGCTACGAGGTCTACCGAAAGGGCGAAGACGCCAAGCGCAGCGGAGTGTACGCCAACGAGTTGTTCAGCACAGTCAAGTGGTTCAAGCAAACTATAGGCAACGGATGTGGCCTCTATGCCTTGCTCCACATTCTTGCCAACTTGCCACCGGAGTTGGTGGTGTCAAACTCGAGCTTGGCCAGTTTGCTCAGCAAGTTGAGCCGCAACTTGTCGGTGGAAGAGGTGGCGTCGGTTGTGGAGGAGTTGGAGGCAAGCATCCAATTGGATGAAAACTTTGGTGAAAAGGGCCAGACCCAAGCCCCCAGCGCCGACACGCCCATAGACCTTCATTTCATCACTTTCATCAGGGGAAGGGATAACCATTTGTACGAGCTAGACGGAAGAAGAAACGGACCGGTTGATTTGGGCAGGTGCAGCTCAGAGTCCAGTAGCATGATTGGCGAACCAGGCTTGACTGAAAAAGTCCAGTTTTACATTGACAACGCTGACGAAACAAACAAACACAACTTTGCCATCATGGCAATAGGGCCCACTCTGGACTGAAAAAAAAAAGAAATGCATTGTTTATTTGGCGCAGAAACTGTAAATATGTTATCAGAGGTCTATGTAAAGCAGCTCAAAAACAAAAAAAGGGTATGGTCAGAAAGGAAGGGGGAGGGAGAGGGAGAGGGAGAGGGGAGGGGAGGGGAGGGGGGGTTACAGGGAAGGGAGGTGAGAAAATAGAAGAAAAGAAGGAGCCACAGGGACTAGCGTTGCCCTTTAATGTCGATCTTCTTGAAGGATGTCGAGTTTATAATCTCGGCCGCTCTGGCCCGAGCACCCCAAGAATCAAACTCAGTGTTGTCGTGGATTAAAAACTGTTCCAAGCCATGGGCTTTCAAGAACGCCTTTAAATCTCCCACATTGGCAAAATCCAACACATCGACAAGATACTCCAACACAATCTTTTTGTAGGACTGGGTGACTTGAAACAATGCCCTGAGCCGCATCTTCTCGTAGATGAATGTCTTTACAACCTTCATCGCTAGCGAGATCGACTCGGTGCCCGCATACCTCTTCATCTCGGCGAAAAAGCCAAAGTAGTCACCCGCCAACAAGTGATCATGGCACTTGAACAATGCTTGGATAAATCCAAACAAAAACTGCTCGTGCTGGTTCCTGCTAAAGTCGTGGTTGTCCTGCAATAGACCAAGCTTGACTTTGCACACCTCACTGTGGTTCTTGATGACCATCATGTACACTATTCTGTAGACGACAAACTCGAGTTCGGCGGGGAACCACCGTTTCTTGAACTTGTCGTCGTTCTGGCGTCTTAGATGGTAGAGGTACCGCAACTGCGATTGGCATTGGTTGTACTCGCCCAAATCGTCGTTTTCCAACGAGATTCTTGCAATCGCTTCGTAGGCAATCACGGCAAAATCGTTCTTGATGTGCTGGACGGTGATATCTTGTCGAATGGACTTGAGCTGGTTCTGGGCGTACTTGTAATCCTTGGTCTCGTGGTACTTTTGCATAACGTGCTCCAAGCTTCTTTGCAAAACATCCTGGGGCCTGACATTCTCGGGATCCGGGGCTGACGTCAACCTCAAGTACGACTTTTCTAGTTTCTGGCTCCTTCCTACAAACTTACCGTTGTCCGGTTGCGTGGAAGAAGAACTGGACGGCGACATTGCTGAAGAAGATTCAAAGCGTTCCAACCGTTGCCTTTTCCTCTCGCTCGATGTAAAGTCGGCGTCGTTGGCAGGCGCCTCCTTCGACCGCTTTCCCACCAGCACCTTTTTAGAGGCGGAGGTAGCCCTAACAGCAGGCACAGACACAGAGGGGAGTATAACCTCGTTTGTGCTGGTGTTGCCAAGCTTGCTCTTGGCTTCAGAAGGGCTCTTCAACGACACCAACTCGGGTTTCCCACCGCCATCCAAAATGGACACAGGCTGGTTGTCCCAATCGTTCTTCCACACCATATTCTTCTCCACCGCCGCCGCAATCAACTCCTGGAGCTGTTTTTGGAAAATGGGCTTCTTCTTGTCTGAGAGCTTGCTCGATCTCTCAAAGCTTCTACTGACAAACGCAGAAAGAGACGGTGGCCACTCAAGCCCTGGAGACGGGGGGTTTTCAGTCTTTGGCTGGACATTACCGGTTGGCGGCGGGGAAATACCGGATTTGGTTGGGACATAAGCACCGGCGGAGTTCAAAGGAGCTGTGCCATTCGAGCTCTTACGTAGTCTTGCTGGCTGGACCTCATTGTAGTTAGACATGCCTGAGGGAGGGAGGGAGGGGGGGAAAAAAGGGGATGGTGTATCTGTTTCTTTTGGATCAAAAGGTGTTTGTTAGTACAGACGGTATTGTGCGAGTCAGTGTGTATTGACGGAGGTAATATGTATCACTATTTGATATGTAGGTGATGAGGAACAGTGGTGGTTACTCTGAGAGTATTTTTTTTTTCTCCCTCTCTCTCCCTCTCTCTCTCTTTCTTTCTTCTCTAATCTCACCCTCACAATTCTGGCTATATTTTTTTTTTTTGGTGCCCTCGATATAAAGCTCAACCCTCCCCCCCGCAACCACACCCCGATACCCGCCAACTATCCCACCACTTCTCAAGAACAGCTAGCGCGCAGAGCATTTTGGAGATCCACTCATGAAATCATCAGTTTTTGGGAGGGGCGAAACACCGCCAACAGGGACACGGCAGACGAAAAATATCCATAAACGAGTCCCGTCATCAAGCCCATACATACCCTCGAAACCAAGCACGCCCACGCCCACGCCTACGCCGGGGTCGGTACATGCCACGTCCTTCAACGGACATTCATCCTCCAGCGGCCCGTCACTGAAGATAAAAAACACGTTGTGGAACCTAGATGACTTGGTTGCATCTTACCAGGACTCAGGCGTGCTTCCCCCCATTTTGTCTCCCACGTTGCCGGACGCCATGAACAACGACGCACCCGTGGAAGCGAAAGAGAAGGGGGCTGGACCCGGTGGTGCAGACGAGGATAAGAAGCTAAGTGCCCCGAAGCCGCGGTACCCGCCCAAGTTGGTGATTCAAGACGTGTCCGACTCTGATTCCGACGTGCCCATCAACTTGATACTGCGCAAGAAGCCAAACAAGGTCAAGGGGCTTGGGCCGAGCCCAAGTAGCAGCGAAATTCCCTTGCCCAAACTATCGCCAACGTTGCCACCGCAGTTTGACCCAACGCCGAGCGCCACGCCGGCGAGCGCGAGCGCGAGCGGGTCAAAGCTTGCCAACACGTCGAACAAGATTGGCGAGTTTAAGTGGATCAACAAAGCGAATGATGTGGTGAAGCCCAAATTTATCTGGAGAGTGACATTCAACAATAGGATGAAGTACCAAAAGTATTTCGATAGGGAAACCAGTCCCCTGAAGTTGACTGGATTCAACATCAGTAGTGGCACCGGCAACGGCAACACCAACGGCAACACCAACGGCACCGGCAACACCAACGGCACCGGCAACACCAACGGCAACGGCACCAACACCACCACCACTGCTCCCAAGCAAGAGGAGGAAGCTTTGCAAAGAGAAAGGACAGACGACAAAGCGGGTGCTGCCGCCCGGAGCAATTCCGAGCCCGAGGCAAGCGCGGTTAGCCTAAAACGGGAGCGCAACGAGCTCAAGAAGCAGAGGCAAGAGTTTGAAAGGGTGCAAGAATCCCGGCGCCTTCAACTACGGGAGAAGGACGACAAGCTCAAGGAGTTGGAGCGGCTACTTGCTTCCAAGGAAAGAGAACTACAACATCTCAAATCTAAAGCAAGGGTATCTGCATCACCGGCGGAACAGTCTTTTGACGAAGTAAAACGGATCCAGTTGAAACAATTGACCCACGACATTATGAAGAAGGAGTCGTTACTGCTGCTGCTGCTGCCTGTGGTGGAAAGAATCAGACTCCCGGTCCCCAGGGCGCCAGAAAATTTGACGAAATCACAACGCGACGAAATTCGAGACTCGTTGGTGGCAAAGAAGAACAAATGGTTGCAATTATCCAAGAGTGTCCAAAGCAAAGCCGACGAGTGTAGAGAAGAGGAGTTTTTGTCAATCATTATTCGAGTTGACGCTTTTCTTTTGCGGATTGTGGGGCTAGACTATGACGAGAGAGCAAAAATCGTTTCCGGCATCCCCACCAGCGAGAGGCTGTGGAAGGCTCTCGACAAGGACCTCGACGACTTTGTGAAAAGGATTGAACTGTACTCCCGATCGATCAAGGATAACCGGGACGTTTTGGACTTTCTCAAGATCCTCACGTGCGTACTATTCCAGACCCGGGCGTTGGTGCTCAAAAGAGTGAATGAGATACTATCCACCGTCATTGACTACTATACTTCCAAGGAGGACAGCAAGTTGCACAGCAAAATCATTGAATTGCAACAACTAAGTCTCGACAATAACAACACCATCGCCGAGCACTTTATAAACACCCGTCCCGCTTTCTTGAATTCAAGCGTCGCCACTAGGTTCCCCCTTACGTGGGCCAAGAAAACGCTCAGCATTGAACAGCCGCAGCGCGAATACAGCGTGGCCGACCACCGGCAGAGCATCAGACCAAGCAACCAGGTGTACTACCTCCCGTTGGGGCTATACTCCAACCTCAACGAGTCGACGGCGTTTCTATACAATATCACAACCGAGTTTGTTGATATCTACAACAAGTTTAATTCACCGGTAAAGTATACTATGCAAAGCGGGGAAAAAAACTAGTATATATAGGATACTAATGCACATACTTGTCCTTGTATATCCAGCTGTTTCCAATGGTCTTGACCCCAAATATCTCACTTAGACGGAGCCACGCGGCAGCAACCGTCAAATCCTTTTTGTGGTACTTTGTCTTTGTCTGCCATATCTCGCCCAACTGGACCATGGCATCGATATACCCCATAGACCCTGCTTTGGAAAGACAGCTGATCCCTGCGATTTCGTCCCTTTGGTCTAGACCCCAGCCATTGATGAGGGAGTTCCCCAACTCGTGGTAGTTTGCAGCCACCACGTCCGCCCGGTTGCGGGATATGTTGACGACCTTGGCCACTTGGGTTTTGCTCAAGGCATTGAAAATGGGACCCAACATAAGTGGGTCGCTCCCGTTTCTGTGGGGGTCCTTGTCAATGGTGTTTTTCAAGTTCTTCATAATCAACTTGACCAAATCTTCGAGCTGCAATTGATTTAGCTTCTCAATCACGGACGACGCGTTGGACGAGTTGATGTGCAGCGAGCTCATAAGGATTGACCGGGTCAACCATTTAATCGCATGTCGATCGTTCTGTTTGACACCTTGGCCAAATCGCAACGCCATGGCGTAAAGGTACATGGCACGGGGATAGTTGTGTGGCTCGTTGGCGGCGATCTGCAACTGGTACGATGCTTCTCTATGCTTCCCCATAGTCCGTAGCTCAAGCGCCACATTGGTGCGTGCTTCCGGTGACAAGTTTTCGGAGGCACTGTTGATGGGCGACACTATTCTCGAAGGAGGTGTCTCATCGCCCTGCCTCCATAGCGCCGGCGCAGACGGAGTTCTTTCCACCCCGTGTGGCCTCTTGGGCTGCGTCAATGGTTGCGTCAATGTGTTTGTCCTTGTACCGGGGGTGTCGTCTGATAAGCTCGCTAGCGTAGGAACACTAGAGTCGGAGTACCCGTTTTGAATATGCGGGAGGGTGGCCGCGGAAGACGAAGAGGAAGAAGAAGAAGATGATGATGACGACAGGGACAATAATGATGCCGATGACGGAGATGGCAACGGCAACGGTAAGGACAGTGGCGGCAGCGGCAGTGAAAGTGGCGGTAGCAGCAGCAGCAGCAGCAGTGGCGGTAGCAGCAGCAGCAGTGGCGGTAGCAGCAGCAGCACCACGCTCAAGTTGGGGGAGGAGGCTGTCATTGGCAAGCTTGACGCCAAGTGCAGCTGCGATGCCGACGTGGTGGACAGATTCGTGTCAACCTTTTTCAACGACGCCGTGTCCGACTGAATCGTTTCCACCGAGCTCGTGGTGTGCTGGTAGACAAGGTTCATTGGCACGTGTTTCAAATGAAACGCTTGCGGCGAGGCCAGTTTGCTCTGCCTCCTTATAGATTGCGCATTTGTCGTCGCCGTCGCCGGCCTGCCACTGGGGACCTTGCCGGTAGTGATCTGGGCGTGTTTCAATCGGCGGATAGCCGCCAAGTTGTTTGTGGGCGAAGCCAGTTCGTTGGAACCGTCTAGTTGAAGCCGATCAAGTAGCCTTCCGGTGGTTTGGATGGAGACAATGCTGTCTCGTTTGTAGTTTGCATCGTGTGTATACCTTTCATCCTGGCTGTTGCCGCCACTGCCGCCACTGCCACCACCAACATCACCAACATCACCAACATCATCATCATCATCGTCGTCTCCTAGACCCAATCGGTCCAATAGTCTTCCGTTTGTGCTGACAGAGTCAAAGGAGTATATGCTATCGCGATCGGCATTGACTTCGAATTCCGTCGAGTCTGAAATCAGCTGTCTGTCGTCTATGCGGGTTTGGGCCAAGCGTCGTTCCAACGACTGGACGGAAGAAGGGTGCCTATCTTTGGTATTTTGATATCGGAGATCCATAGTCAAGGCAGGTGGAAGAAGAAGGACTGGGAGGATGGAAATGACAGTGAATGGGTAAGCTGTATATGCAGCTTAAGGTGTGTTGTGTAGTGTTGTTTGCTATTGTGGTTTGGTGGTCAGGAGTATCGTGTGGATATGCTAAACCCCTATTTAGCAGCTGCGCTTGACCAGAAAAAGCTTTTTGTTTCTATTTCTGTCTCGACACGCGACATTTCACTGTCTGGGTCTTGCGACATGCGACATGCGACACGTGAGCAATAAGCCGAATACATTGAACTAAAAAATGGACAGTGGTGGTACACCAAAGATCTGGAGAGAGAGAGACAAAGAGAGAGAAAGATTGACTTGCATCGCGGCACCACACATGTTCCATCTTGCATCGTCGTTGTATACCCAGTACACCAAGAGGGAGCAGTATAATATACTAATACTCGGCTTGGACAATGCCGGCAAGACGACGTTTTTGGAGCACATCAAGCTCCTATACCCGTCCTCCACCACCGCGACGGAAAGCAGCAGCAGCAGCAGCAGCAGCAAACACCCGCACCAGGACAGGCAACAAGGCTCGGTCAACGAGCCAAGGTCGACATCCGATATCATCCGATCGAAAAGAATCCTCCCAACCGTGGGGCAAAACACAACCACCATCAAGTTTGAAGGACTGGCCGAGTCCTCCATGGCCAGCCAATTCAAAAACATCAACCTCAAATTCTGGGACTTGGGAGGACAAAAGTCGCTCAGAAATATGTGGTCGCGGTACTTTGCCCAATGCCACGGGATAATCTTTATCATTGATTCCACCGACACCGCTCGATTCCAGGAGTGCTACGAAACGTTGATTGAGATTGCGCGCGACGACAGCTGGGGCGAGGAAGTCAACGTGCCTATACTAATGTTGGCCAACAAGCAAGACTTGCCGCAAGCGGTTGATTTGGTGAGCTTGAAAACCGGGGTCTTTATCCAGTTGGTGAGTGAGTTGGAGGCGACGGACTCAAAGTTGTTGCCGGTGAGCGTGTTGGAAAACCAGGGGTTGAAAGAGAGTCTAGAGTGGCTAGCGACAAGGTTGATTTACAACAAGACCAACAAGATGCCCGAGTTCAAGTGAGGGTTAAATCGGGGAAAGGAAGCATAATGAAATGGGAAAGGCAGCGGAGGAGTGTAGAATAAACAAACACAAACCAAGCTAAGCAAACCAAGAATACCATGCATAAATAGTCATTGACTGATGGGTGGGATCCAGTATTGATGTTGGTGTGCTTGGACGCGCAGAAATAAAGGAGAGATGTATATAGCACCGGTTGTTACCAAAAAACCGTGATGCCCCTATTTGCAGCCATAGAGTGCTGAAGCGTTGCTAGGAGTAGCTTGCACAGGCAGCAATTGTGGCCGTTGCACCACCCAATATATTACATTTCACAAGCAACTGCTCCCCCCCCCGTGGCGAGATCGGCGTGAGAGTAGTGAAAGACAAAAAAAGAAAAAAGGTGTGGCTCGTGATCCAACCCGCACCAACCCTCTTTTCTCTCTCTTGTCAAGGGCTCGCCAACGACAACACCCCACAGGGTGCAAGCAGGTGGGGTGGGGTGGGGTGTGGTAGCCTTGTTGCACATGCCCAATTACCTGAGCAGAGTAACGTGATGTGACAACATGGGGGAAGTAGCAGGGTAGCCGGGCAGCAGGGTAGCAGTGACACTTTTTTTTTTTTTCTTCTGTCTTTACTCTCTTCTTTCTCCGCACAAAGTCGGAGCCCCCCTTGTAATGATTGCTCTCCCCCTCTCCCTTGAGGGAAAGGTAGCAAGCGATTGGCAGAGTCGTATCTATCCACAAACTGTTGATCCCGCTTCTGGTATGCCACCAAATAAGGTGAGATCAGGGCTAGTTCGGTTGCTTCGCTCGCTCGCTCTCTCTCCAACCCCGACTTTGTCCTCGTAAACGCTGCTGCCACAACGTGCAGACACATTTTTCACCACTGATTTGTGGGTCGTCTCTTGTTGCCCCCTTTCCAATTACCAGCG